>JAJPUD010014068.1:0-41853 GCA_023553655.1 Myrmecobius fasciatus
GGTGCTGTGTAATGGCAGCTAGTTACGATGCTCATCAGGGGTTCAGTGGTTCACAATCTATCCCCATCAAAAGGCAGACCCTCCAAACCACCTGCCCACAATCAGGACAAATTGTTCCAAGAGGCCTGCAGAAGACTCCCAGGTGTGTGAAAAGCATAACGCTCCCACTCCTGTTCTGACTCCTGTTCCAGCTCCCTGCTCCAGCTCCCTGCCCCGTTCTCCCTGTGCTGCAGTCTGGGTTCAGTAGGCCACCCCCTGCCCCATTAAAACAGACCTGTTTTGAGGTTCTTCCAGAGTATCTTCTTCTAGAATCGTGTTGTTCTCTGTATATTGTGGATTTTTTTGCTTCAGAATCAGTCTAGAGGCTTCATATTTTGTTGGTTTGAGGGGAGGTTAGAGGAGGTTACAGAGAATCCTGTCTGATCTCCGCCACCATGGCTCCACCCCCGGAAGGAACTCGGATTCCCAATTTTGTAAAGCAACTTAGAATTATGGTAAAAACAAAAACAAAAAACAAAAAAAACAAAATCCCTAACTAAAATGTCAGTTCTGACCCAGAAATCCCACTACTAAACACAATTTAATATAACAAGAAAATTGCCAAAATACCTATAGGAACATAATTGACTATTATATCAGTATCAATCTCTCTCTGTGTCTGTCTCTGTTTCTGATTCTATTTCTGTATATATGTATGTGTGTGTTTGTATAAATGTTATTGGTTGTTATCTTAGGCCTTGAGAGTTCTCTCTTTTCTCAAAAAATTAAATATATAAATTCAATGTTTACTTCTTCTTACCTACTCCTGCCCAGATATTAGGAGTCTTCAAAATCAAGGAGGATGAGAGGCAGAGTCAAGATGGTGGAAGGGCAGACTCGATTCTCTGTGACCTTCTGTGACCTCTCAAACCAACAACAGATTAAGCCTCTAAAATAATTTTGGAGTCAAAGCACCCACAAATATTTGGAGTACAATACATTCCTAGAAGAAATTACCTTGGAAGAACTTCAGAACAGGTGTGTTTCAAACAGGCAGGGGACAGCCTGCTGAGTACAGACAGAAGCAGGGGGAGAGAAGGCAGGAAGCTAGGGCCAAGGCTCAGACTGTTGCATTTTCTAAGCACCTGGGAAGATTCTGTGAGCCTCTTAGGCCACTCTGCCCTGATTGCAAACAGGTGGTTTGGCAGATTTGCTTTTTGTAAAAGGTAAATTTTAAACAACTGAGTACCACAAGAGCAGGGTGTGGGGTGTGTGGGGAGGACCTAACTGCCATTATCTAGCACCAGAAATCAATCTGAAGAACTGCTCCAGGGCAAATTAAAACAGCTATCACTCCTTTACATTGAACAGAACTCAAGCTTTAAAAAATGAATAAAAAACCAAAAAGAACTCTCACTATAGACAACTTTTATGGAGAATGAGAAGAACATATTTTGAATCTTGAGGTGCCTAAAAGTAAAGCAACTCCAGAGGAAGCTGCAAAGGGAGACATGACCTGGTCCTCATTTCACAAGACTTTCCTGAAAGAGTGCATAAAGAATCGCAAAAGAGAGTTAGAAGAAAAATGGTGAAATAAAATGAGATCATTGCCAGAAGGAATAAAAAAGCATGGATGCCCTAAAAAAAGAGATATGAAAAAGATACCAATTCACTGAAAAACAAAATTGGTGAAGTGGAAAAAGACTGCAATGAACAAAAAATTTCAATTGGCCAATTACAAAAGGAACTAAAAAAGGTAACTGGAGAAAATAATTCACTAAAAATTAGAAAACAAATGGAAGTGAATGACTCAATAAGACTTCAAGAATCAATCAAATAAAAACAAAAAAATGAAAAATTAGAAGAAAATATGAAATACCTCCAAGGAAAAACAACTGACCTGGAAAATAGATATAGGAGAGACAATTCAAAGATTATTGGACTTCCTGAAAGCCATGATGAAAAAAAAAGAACCTACACACCATCTTACAGGAAATCACAAAAGAAAACTGCCCTGTTGTTTTAGAATCAAAAGGTCAAATACCCAATGAAAGAATTCACATATCACCTCCTGAAAGAAATTCCAAAATTAAATCCCCAAGGAATATTGTGGCTAAATTCAGAATTATTATACCAAAGATATTGCAAGGAGCCAGAAAGAAACAACTTATATACTGAGGAGCCACAATTAGGATCACCCAAGATCTATCAGCTTCTACCTTAAAAGATCAAAGTGCCTAGAATTTGATATTCCCCAAAGCAAAGGAACTGGGATTACAGCCAAGAATAAGCTATCCAGCTAAATGAGCATTATTTTTCAGGGAAGAAGATGGACATTTAATCCTATAGGTGAATTTCACCTATTTCTAATGAAAAGACCAGATATGAACAAAAAATTTGACCTCCAAACACAGAACTCAAGAGAAGCATAAAAAGGTGAAAAGGGAAGAACTCTTGAGAACTATATTTCTATTATGGGTATACTTAAAGAATGCCTGTACATCTTGATTTTATTTTGATAAAATCAAAAAAACTAAAGATACAAAGGGCATCATACTGGAAAAAGAGGAAAAAGGAGGTAAAATAAGAGAAATTACATCTCACAAAGAGGCAAAGAAAAATTATTATTTTTCTATTATAACTGAGGGAAGGAAGGGAGGGGGTAGCATTGTGTGAATCTTATTCTCATCAGATTTTACTCTAAGAGAGAATATCAGACATATTTGGTTTTACAGAGAAACTTGTCCTACTTTATAGGGAAGTGGGAGTGAAAGGGGGAAAAGAAAGGGAAAGACTAATAGAAGAGAAAAAAAATAGAAGAATTAGGAGAAAGGTGTAAAAAAGGGGGGGCTCTGAAAGGGGACGGTTGTTTGAGGGAGGTGGTCATCACCCACACTCATCAAGGAGGTAAGGGGGAAAGGAAAGAGAAAAACATAAATTTATGTAAATAAGATGGCAGGAAATACATAATTAGTTATTCAACTGTGAATGTGAATGGGGTGAACTCTCCCATAAAACAGAAGGAGATAGCAGACTGGATTAAAACCAGAATCCTACAATATGTTGTTTACAAGAAACACATCTAAGGCACAGTGATAAATACAGAGTGAAGGTAAAGGGCTACAGGTGAACAAAAAAAGCAGGGGGAGCAATCTTGATTGCAGATCAAGTAAAAGTAATGATACATCTAATTAAAAGAGATAAGGAAGGAAATTATATTTTACTAAAGGTTACTATAGATAATGAAGCAATATCAAGTGGTATGACATCCAAATTACTAGAGAAGTTGAGAGATGCAAGAAGAAATAAACAGCAAAACTATACTAATGGGGGATTTCAACCTTGCTCTCTCAGAACTAGATAAATCAAACCACAAAATAAATGAGAAAGAAATTAAAGAGGTAAAGAAAATATTAGAAAAGTTAGGTATAATAGACCTTTGGAGAAAATTTAGCTTTCTCTGAATGGAGACAGAAAACAGTTTACTTTTTCCTCAGCAGTTCATGGAACTTAAACAAAAATTGACCATGTGTTAGGGCATAAAACCCTCAAAATCAAATGCAGAAAGGCAGAAATAGTAAATGCATTTTTTTCAGATCATGATGCAATAAAAATGACATGCAATATAAGGCCAGGCGAAAATAGACCAAAAGTTAATTGGAAATTAAATAATCTAATTCTAAAGAATGAATGGGTGTCAGGGCAGCTAGGAAGAGCAGTGGATAAGAGCCCAGCCCTGAAGTCAGGAGGACCTGAGTTCAAATGTGGTCTCAGACACTTAACAATTCCTAGCTGTGTGACCATGGGCAAGTCACTTAACCCCAATTGCTTCAGAAAAAAAAAATGAATGGGTGAAACAGCAAATCATAGACACAATCAATAATTTCATTCAGTAGAATGATGATAATGAGACAACATACCAAAATTTGTGGGATACAGCCAAAGTGGTTATAAGGGGAAAATTTATATCATTAGATGCTTATTTGCATAAAATAGAGAAAGAGAAGATCAATGAATTGGGCTTATAATTTTAAAAGCTAGAAAAAGAACAAATGAAAAATCCTCAATTAAATACCAAATTTGATATTCTGAAAATAAAAGGGGAGATTAATAAAATTGAAAATAAGAAAACTATTTAATTTACAAAAGAAAATTAAGCATTGTTTATGAAAAAAATATCAAATAGGTAAACCTTTAGTTAATTTAATTAGAAAAAGGAAAGAAGAAAATAAAATTTAACAATTAACTAACATCTCAAAAATGAAAAAGGAGAATTTTCCACCAATGAAGAGGAAATTAGAGCAATAATTAGGAATTACTTTGCCCAACTTTATGTCAATAAATTTGGTAATTTAAACAAAATGGAGGAATATCCACAAAAAATATAGAATGCCCAAGTTAACAGAAGAGGAAATAAATTACTTAAATAGCTCCATTTTAGAAAAAGAAATAGAACAAGCTATTATTCAACTCCCTAAGAAAAAATCTCCAGGGCCACATGGATTTACATGTGAATTTTACCAAACATTCAAAGAGCAATTAATTCCAATACTATATAAATTATTTGAAATAATAGGGAAAGAATGTGTTCTACCAAATTCCTTTTATGACACAGATATGGTGCTGATAGTAAACCGGGTAAGGTGAAAACAGAGAAAGAAAATATAGGCCAATTTCCCTAATGAATATTAATGCAAAAATCTTAAATAAAATATTAGCAATAAGATTACAGAAAGTCATCCCCAGGATAATACACTATGAACAAGTAGGATTTATGCCAGAAATGCAGGACTGGTTCAATATTAGGAAAACAATGAGCATAATCAACTATATTAATAACCAAACTAACAAAAATGATATGATTATCTCAATAGATGCAGAAAAAGCATTTGATAAAATCTAACACCCATTCCTATTAAAAAACACTAGAGAGTATAAGAATAAAGGGGCTTTTCCTTAAAATTAGTAGCATCTATTTAAAAAAAACATCAGCAAATTCAACTTATAGGTATACCATCATTTATGTATATTGCATCTACTTGTGCTATTAGTGATACAATTTATAAGAATTACAAGTATCATCTCTAAATATCAGCATGTAAACAGTTCAATTCCACTGAATCCTTTAAGCTTTTTTGTCTCCCTTCTTACCTATTTAGGTTTCCCTTGGATCTTGATAGTGTATCACCTTATATCACCTTCACTTTCTTCGCCAATTTTTTTTCTTGCTCTTCACATATGATTTTTAAGTTCCTTTTTGAGCACTTCTATGAGTTCTTTCTGGGCTTGAGATCACTTCCCTGACACCATCATAACTTTTTATGTTCATATTCTCTTTTTTTTTTTCATTTTTCCTTTCTTTTAAATTTGAACTCTGATGCCAGGGTAGAAGGAGAACTGTTTTAGGTTTATTGTGTGCTACAGGACCTGACTGTTACCAAATGGTGCAATAATGAATCCCTCGGGACCATGGAGTACATTTGTTTGCACTGAGGGTATGGGGTGTGTGTGTGTGTGTGTGTGTGTGTGTGTGTGTGTGTGTGTGTGTGGTGGTGCTGGTACTAGAGACAGTAGGGGTCTGGCAACTTACCTGGTATAGAATTGAGATCCTAGTGCTATTGAGTGGCCTTAAGTGGGGCAGTGGCTAAGACCAGTGGAGTGTTGCTACATTTCCCAGGGCTGAAGCATGTGGTGGTCTGGCTGCTGGAGGTTAAACCTATTTACCCAGAGCTATGCTGAAGCACGTGGTGGTTCTTGGAGCTGGAGTCTTCCAGTTTCTCTGACTATGCTGAGGCACACTGGGGGTCCTAATATTAGTACTTGCCTATTCTACCATATTAGGGCACAGGATCTCCTGCTGGTTTGCTTCAGGGAGGCTTCTTGCTGAACTTTCTGAGATGTTTCCTGTCCTGGAAAACATTTTCGTTTTACTTGAGTGAGACAGACTTTTTTAAAAAAATTTTTAAAATTTTTTATTAAAGCTTTTTATTTGTATAACATGTGTATGGGTGATTCCCCGGCATTGATCTTTACAAAGCTTTCCATTACAAATTTTACCCCTAGTCCCCAACCCTCTCTTAGATGGCAGGAAGTCCATTACATGTTAATAATGTTGAAATACTTGACAAGTTGTACAAGAAAAATCCTATCTACAAGGAAAAAAAAGAAAGACAATCAGAGAAAGGAAACACAATGCAAGCAAACCTCAATAGAGAGCATGAAAATGTTATGTTGTGGTCCATATTTCATATCCCCCTCTCTGGGTGTATATGGCTTTCTTCAGTGAACAATTGGAACTGGTCTGAGATATTTATTTGTTGCCGAGAGCCATGTCCATCAGAATTGATCATCATGTAATATTGTTGCTGTGTATAATGATCTCTTGGTTCTGCTCATTTTGCTCAGCATCAGTTCATGCAAGTCTCTCCAGGCCTCTCTGAAATCATCCTGCTGGTCGTTTCTTACAGAGCAATAATATTCCATAACATTCATATACCATAAACCATACATTTATTTAGCCACTCTCCAATTGATGGGCATCCCTTCAGTTTCCATTTTCTAGTCATTACAAAAAGGGCTGCCACAAACATTCTTGCACATGTGGGTCCCTTTTCCTCCTCTAAAATCTCTTTGGGATATAGGCCCAGTAGAAACACTGCTGGGTCAAAGGGTATGCACAGTTTGATAACTTTTTGAGCATAGCTCCAAATTACTCTCCAGAATGGTTGGATCTGTTCACAGTTCCACCAACAATGTATTAGTGTCCCAGTTTTCCCACATCCCCTCCAACATTCATCATTATCTCTTCCTATCATTTTAGCCAATCTGACAGGTGTGTAGTGGAACCTCAGAGTGAGACAGACTTTTTAAAAAAAACAAATTTCCAAGTTTCTTAGCTAAAAGATTCTTTTACTTATCTTTTTTTCTGATTCTGTTTTTTGAATATTTTTGGGGGGTGCTACTTTTTAGCCATTTGCAGTTGAATATGGGGGAGTCCCTGGTATTTATTGCTTTTTCTATTGTCTTGGCTCCCAGAAGTCTACTTTTTTTGCTAGATAATATTTGATTTTCTTAGTCAATATGTGCTTATAGGAATTTACAAAAAATAATGCTCACAATTTCTGCTTGAGTTTGATACCATTTCTCTAGAGGACAATGGAAAGAGAGATGATGGCTATTAGTTCACTGCACTTCATTCCAAATAACAAAAAGCTCTACACAAGACACAATTTAAGACATTTTTTTGTTATAAAATTCTAAATAAATTAGACTTGAAAAATTTGTAGATAATTTAAAAAAATATTCTTTTAACTGTTTACTCTATCTCATCTTAGCTAGAAATTGCCTTCTAACACATATTATCAATCTGTTATGTTAGAGAGTTATTATTCTTCACATCTGGTGGATACATATTGGTTCAGTGATGATGTGCCATTTATAGTCAATTTTTTTGCAGCTATAATTTTAAATATTTTTTTTATTTTTATGGCCTCTTTGAAGATAACCACTACATGCAAAATAAATCAATTCAATAAATTTCAATTCAACAGATTATGACACAAAAAGATTTTTCTTTTCTCTCATTTATTTTATTGTAACATCTCTCAATATTTTCCTTTGCATACCAAAAAAATCTGTTTATAATTTCTAAAAAAATATATGTATTATTAACACTGTTGGAATCATCTAAGCCTATAATGGTGTTTCCTGTTTCAGTTGTATGTGAGAGAGAAATGTGTATGGCCTATAACCTCCTGTTGATTGTATTTGCCTTTACTCTTAAAAATACTGGTGAATCATCTCTGAAATAATTGAATGATCTAATATCTTTTATGCCAACAGCTATCTACTGAATTCTTCTGGAATACTCAGCATTGTGCCTTAAGTTTTGAATAACTCTGGTAGTTTCTTATTTGTGCCTTCCATAAAGAAAAGCAACACAAAACCACATTTGTTTGATGGGACAAATCAACAATAGCTGAAGAGTGTAAAGGGGGAACTTGATACTGACTGATGAAGAGCAAATAATTTAGACAGAGCATTTTAGAGTAGAAATGGACCTTTTAGAACTTATTTGGCTACTTAACTTTTCCCCCCCTCTAGTTTAGTGGGCTGGCAGATGGTTTCCTGTGCTAGTGATGTTGTTGCTTCACTGGGGCCAGAGAGATTTTTATCTTTGCTGGCAGAGATTTATGTTAACTACTCTCTCCCTACTCTCACAGTTCCTGCCAGAATATACCCTGAAAAATTTGGGTCTTTGTGGAAAGACTTCCTAATAGACACATCACAACTTTTTTCTGACTTATTTAATCAATGTACACAATTTAATACAATGCAGACAATAAAAGCATTATAGATTTTACATCTTGGCTCAAAATTTGAGATACAATAATTAATTCCCACTTTTCCCACCAATAATGGGGCTGGAAACATTAAGCTTTGTGGCTGATTTCTGATATTATTTCCTGAAATATTCTTCATAAAAATTTAGGTCAGGTATTCATTGTTCAGTAACCAAATACATTATCCTCAAATGATTGCCTTAGGTTGTGTTAAGAATAGTGCCTCATTGGAATTTACCACCATTTCTACAATGAAGAAATGTGTCCTTGTCCTTATGTGGTGATGGGAGTGTGAAAAAAAAATAGAAAGAGAGATATGGGATATACTGGTGTGAATCTTCTCTTATTTTAAGGATAATTATTTAGTCTTCTCAGTCCAGATGGTAGAAAATGGTAGCAGGATTATTGATTCAAAGAGGATGATGCAGGTCTCCTTCATGTTCCCCTTGGGTGCAGACAGGATACCACACATGTTCACACCATTGCATTGCATATATTTCTAGGTTAAATCTGTCATATGCACTGATAAACTGTGTGGTTATTGGCAGAGATATGAATAAAACTAAATCCCACTGACAGATGTCAGGGCTGAGGAGAATACCTTGAAAGTCAAAGTCAACCTTCAGTTCAATTGAATTCCTCTGGGACAGATTCTAGTGAATAACTTGACATTTATGACAAGAAATTCCAAAGTGAAAGAACAGGTCTGCTAATGATTCTATACTAATTTTTATTTGCAAAATTATTCATGATGTTAAAATTAGTTCCACCTGGCTGCAGTACTGGCTTTTGACTTTGCAGTATTCTACTGTTGTTTAAAATGGCAACAGGGGTGCTATGTTATTAGTCTGTAGTATCTGGGACTGGACAACTACATTCAATTCCAATTAGTCACATCATTAAAAATGGTTTGTTTGAATTTTTTTTATTAAAAAGTAAATCAATAATGGGGGCAATCATGGTTTTCTTATAGATATATTACTTAATTAGGCCATCATTTTTTCTATTTAGTATAATTAAAATAATAATTATACTCAAATCCCAAAATTAAGGTATGATCTCATCAGTTTTATTTTTCCCCTCCAGTGATGTTGATTATAATCCATACGTGCCCATTCATCCTGTATAACTCTTTGTCCATATCTTCTCATAAGATTACTATTCAAGGATCATCTCAGCTTCTGGGTGCCTTCATCTTCATCTGGTGTGATGGCAAAGAACAATTTAAAACTTTATCATATAGACAGATAGATAGAGATATTTTCTTTCAAATATAGCAATCTAAAATGACCTAATATTTGCAGGAGGAAGTTGGGAGCTGTATAGAAACAATCTTATGAAATTTAGCTGAATCCTGCATTCATCCTATATTTCCACTCTTATTTTACTATCTCAGAGACTTGGACTTCCCCAAAATCGCCCCCTAGAAGAAAAGTTGATGTGGGATTACAAGAAAAAAAATTCATTTCCCATCTGACCTTCATTGTGAAATTAAATCATTAATACAAAGGAATTCCTTTTTTCTCTTTGGAAGTCTGATTTTCAGGAACTCCTATTAACTGGCTATGTTTCTACTTCTCTGGGGAAAAATGGTTGTGAGTATATAGATCTAAAACATGCCTTTGCCACTCTTTTCTAGGTTAGAGTCCCAGTTCTTGGATGGTGAGAATTATCAATAAACCTTTTAAAAGTTAAACTTCAGCAACTCCACTCTTTTAGCTGCCCAGGCTGCCATCTCTTGGCATGAGCAGTTATGACACTGCCTAAGTCACTACTTATCTAAAATACTGACTATTTCAGTCTAGAGACAGATAATCAGAGTTTGGGAAATATTCTACTTGGTCTCAGATAATAAAATTTCCAATTTCCTTTGCCTCCAATATAGTCATTAGAGAATCCTATGGTCAAGGAAGACTTTATACCTACGTGGGCTTTCCCAGTTCTAAGACCCTAGATACCTTTTTTTAGTCTGTTTTTGAGAAAAAAAAAGCAGTTTTGCTATGAAGGCTTTATTTAGTACAAAGTATTAAAGCATAAACTTTAATCCATAGTGCTCAAAGTCAATCAATTTAAATATAATAAATTAAGTATGAGCAAATATCCTCATATTGAATGATGGTATCATTGGGCATCCCTGAGCCTTCAAATCTATTATGGACACTAAATATGAATAACCATAGATTTTATAGAAATTTCAGTACCAAATCAAGACTTACTCATTGAATTGATTAGGGAAATTTATGGATTGATCTCCTACACATATTTTAATGTTCTGTGGAAATTATATTCAGTTAAATGTTTTCTATTTGAGCTATGGTTCATATATATATATATATATATAGTATGGTATAATGAATGAGTTCCTGGTTTGGAAGTAACAAAAATCTGGGTTTAACAATTAGGTATTTGTGTGACAAAAGTTTTTGAGTCTCAATATTGTCACCTCTAAAATGGAATAATACTACTTTTTATATTCACTTCAGAAGCAATGTTAACATATAGATATACATATATATATATATTTATCTATATCTATCTATCTATAAAGTTGATTTAAAACAAAAGGCCTAATAAAAAAAAAAGATCCATTTATAATTCTATCTGGGTTCCTTCCTGCTTGCCTCAGGGAATAACTAGGCTTTCCAGATTGTTTGCAGTAATTCAGGGTCTCTCTGTCAATACACATTTTGCTTCTCTGGACCTCGCCAGTTTCCAGTTCTTAGCCATCACAAAAAAAGAGCTGCTGTAAATATTTTTCTACAAGTAGACTCCTCTCTACACTCTTTTTTATGTCTTTAGGAAAACAACTTAGCAATGGCATTGCTAGATCAAAAAGTATGCACAGTTTTATAGCACTTTGAAGATAGTTCCAAATTACTCTCCAGAATGATTAGATCTGTTCACAGCTCTCAAAACTCCATTAGTATTCCAGTTTTCCCATATTCCCTCCAACATTCATCATTTTTTTTGGTCATTATTAGTGAGGTGGTAAAATTTCTGTAATCAATAGTGATTTAGAGCATTTCTACAGATGCCTTTTAATTCTTTGTGTGAAAACTGAGCATTTATCAATTGGGGAATGACTTGTATTTTTATAAATTACACTCAGTTCTTTATATGTTTCAGAAATGAAACTTTTATCAGAGGTCTTGTTGCAAATTCTTCCTCACTCCCAGCATTCTGCTTTCATTTGATTTTTGGATTCATTGGGTTTTTTGTGCAAAATTTTTAAAATTTTATATAATCGAAATTATGTTTTACATTTTCTAATATTCTCTACATTTTTTGGTCCTAAATTCTTCCCTTATCCATAGATGTGACAGGCAAACTATTCATTGCTCTCTTAATTTCCTTATTGTATCACCTTTTATATGTAAGTCATGTACCCATTTTGACTTTATCTTCATATATGGTATGAGATGTTTGCTGATGCCTAATTTTTGCCATATTGTTTCCCAGTTTTCACAGCAGTTTTTGTGAAATAATGAATTTGTTCCAAAAGCCTGGATCTTTGACTTTATCATACACTGTATTACTATGGCCATTTACAATAACATAAGTTGTACCAAATCTATTATAATGATCCAGCAATTTATTTCTTATGCAGTACGAGATAGTTTTAATGAATATTACTTGATAATACACTTTGAAATCTTGTGCAGCTAGATTGACTTCCTTCATATTTTTTCACTGATTCCCTTGATATCCTTGAATTTTTGTTCTTCCAGAAGAATTTTATTATTTATTTTATCTCTATAAAATTATTTTATAATTTAATTGTTGTTGCACTGAATAAACAGATTAATTTAGGTAAAATTGTCATTTTATTATATTGGCTCAGCCTAACCATGAACAATTATTATTTTTCTAGTTTTTTTAGAATTACCTTTATTTGTGTGAAAAGTATTTTGTGGTTGTGTTCATATACTTCCTGGGTTTGTCTTTGCAGGTAGACTAAAATGTATTTATATTATTTATAGCTAATTTAATTGGAATTTCTCTTTCTATCTCTTGCTGCTAGAAGCTTATGTGTAACTTAATAGATTATGAAGTGAATCAATAAACGAATACATATATATGTGCATGTGTGTTTTAATATCTCAAGAATCTCCTATTTTATGATTGTTAGAAATCCCCCCCCCCAAAAAAAAATATAACAGTTCTTCTACCATCTAGAAGATCATCTTACAATTTCTGTGGTCAAAGTATTCATTACACTTTGGCCAATCTGGTCATGAATTTTTCATACTCAATTTTGCTTCTACTTAAACATATTCCATCATCAAACCCAACCTCAAAAGCTTTCCATCTTAGTAAGACTTACTAGAATAGCATTCTTCATAGTCCTCTAGAACATAGGATAACCTTAAGAGATATTATATTTGTTGACTATAAAAAGAAAACTTTCTCTCCCTCTCTCTCTCTCTTTCTCTCTCTCCTCCCTTTCTTTTTCTGTCTCTCTCTGTGTTTTTCCCTCTCTGCCTCTCTGTCTGTGTGCCTCTTTTTCTCTTTATGTAGTTTAAACTGGAACATATCCCAGAAATTTCATTTTCAGATTAAATATTTTCTTTTGTTGCTAGAATAATCCTAAGAATAAACTCCTTAAAAGCTACAGATTTGCTTTTTGTTTTTGTATTCTTAGAATTTAACACAGTGGTTATAACAGGTGCTTAATGCATATTTTTAAATTAAATATAGGGTTATGATTTCTCTCTCTCTCTCTCACACACACACACACACACACACAAAATGTAACTATAAAATAAAGATCAAATACATGTGCCTAAATATTATCCAAAACATGTTGATTGATGTTTATGGTATAGGAAATCTGATTAATTATATATTTATTATTGCAGGCATATAACAGATACTGGAATTCTATATAAAACAGAACATGTTAACAAAATAATATTCATTTGGAATGTCTGAAAAAGTAATCTATAGATTTCAGAGTATTCGAATACACACATTTACTTTTACTGAATTGAAATATTGGCTGTCCATGAGCATCCTGCTGCTTTTTATGTGAATACTAAAAGGAGTGATAAGAACAGGCAACGGAAAATCATGAAGGTAGAAAATCCTTGGATTCCAGATGAAGGTATTTTCTTTATATTTTGAGATATTCTATGGATTATAAGTTTTCTTTTGACATATACTGTTCAGCACTTCTGGTAGTGAAGATAGCCTTCATATAGAAAATCAGTCAGTACCATGGAGAGTGGTATGACTTTGCTTCATTAAAAAAGAAATGATTCATATTTATTTATGTTTTTGAATATTTGAATGTCAAGACAGATAAATTATTACTAGTAAAAATAACTGGGTTGAAAAAATTAAATTATACTTAAAATGTATTCAAACTTCTCTTTGGGGATTTGTCAGGACTGTTTCTGTGTGGACAATGAGTTGTAATGGATATTGCTACATATTTCGACAAATTGCACATCCTTTAGGGAGCATGAAAAAAAAAAGACGTTTTATCTCATGGAGAAATATGTAAATCCTAGGCACCCTCTTGAGAATAACTCTAATATATTTTTATTCATGTTTTTTAAAAAACTTATAAACTTAAGTCAAGGCATACTTCAAGGAGAAACCTCATAGAATCTTGAAGTTGGAAAAGAGAAAACCCTGCAAAGATCATTAAGTATGCAAAATACCAGAGAAAAGAATCTCTGTTATAAAGACACCAATAAATGATCATCTATCTTTTGCTTCAGAACTTCAAGGTAAGAGAGAAGTAGTATATACCAATAAATAGACCATTGCTAATTATGAGAAATAATTCCCCCTAATATTGGATTCATCTATTTCTCTGCTCCTTCCACACAACAAATCTATTTTTGACTTCTGGGAGTCCAGAAAATCTTGTTTAATCCATATTTTAAAATGTAAATTACTCAGTACAGGTATCATGTGCTCACTGGCCACTTTTTTTTTTGCCAGCTTCTGCACTCTCTTATTACTGTTGACCCAATAGTCCAACATCTTCTCATAAGGCAGTAAAACTCTGTGGAGAGCAATTCCTCTATGGAGGAAGTAGGAATCCTCATTCCCATTCTCTACTTCTCAAAATCAAGGTTGTCTCTTTATGGAGTACTGAAGGAATTCAATATAGCCCTCCTAAGACTAAAGGGAACCAGAAAAGGCAACAGTACTCCTTTTCACCCCAAACTTCAGATCCTCCTGATTTTCTAAAGGCAAGTTTCCCCCTTCACACACATATATACAAAATAAAGAAAAGTACATTTTGTAAGGAGAGCTCATCATAAATTGGGATATGGTTAACAAAATGTTCAGAAGGCATAATCTGAATAGAACTGATTAAGAAAGAAAGAATTTTGTGAAGGTAAAAGTGATTTAAGAATGTATTCCAGGAATTGAGGAAATACGGTGCAAAAGTTTAAACTGCCATGTTAGAAGAACAGTAAGAAATCTCATTTAGTTAGACCAGAGTGTGGAAGGCAAAGAAATAAATAATGAAGTTTAAAAAAAATACATGATGAATTGAAAGTAGCATCAAGATAGTGGAGTAAGGTAGGAACTCTCCTGAACACTTCAAAACTCACTTCTGAAGAAATATATGATAGTGCCTCAAAAAGAATTTTGAAGAAGCAAAATAGGCAAAAGGATAGAGTAAAACAAATTTTAACTCTAAGCAACTTAGAAAATTGGCTGGAAAAGTATGATTTACTGGGAGAAAGGTTAAGTGCAGTCCAGTGCAGTTAGCATCCAAGCAAGCTAGCAGCCAGGACAAACATTAGGCCAAGCCAGCAGCAAGGTCCTGCAGCCTGTGGCATAGCCCATTGCAGAGACCCTGTAGTTCCCAATGAAACCTAGGAACACGGCAAATGATGAAGCCCAGTAGCCCCCAGTTCCTAACACAATTCACTAGTGTGGCTGCATGGTCCTGAAAAACCTTAGTAGTGAGGTCCTATATTGTTGTGATTCACCTCCCCAACCCTTCCAACTACCCACCAAGTGCAATTCAATAGTGAAACCCAATGTAACCATGCAAAAAGCTCAAGACAATGATCCATTCAACATAGGAGCTGAGTCAGAATTTGTTGTAAAAATCACAAAATAGACTGGAAAAATGATCATAAAACCTAGAACATTACCATGATGATAGGGAAGATCAAAACACAAACTCAGCAATGTTAAAATGCATATATGCTAAGATTTAAAAAAAAGTGAATTAGTCTCAAATTCCAAAATAACTCCCGAAAAGCTGAAAAAATATTATAAAAATCAAATAAAAGAGGCAAAAGAAAAATTTGAAAAAAGTAAGAGGGATGCAAAAGAATAATGAAAAAAGACTCAACAGCTTGGTAAAGCAAGCACAAGAAATGGGAAAAAAAAGTATGCAAAATATTCAGTGAAGAAAACTACTCTTTAAAAAGTAGAATTGGACTAAGGGAAAAGAAGTATAAATGCTATCTAAAGAAAATAATTCTTTAAAAATGAGAATAGGTCAAATAGAAGCTAATGACTCCATAAGATCATCAAGAAACACTTTTTAATTAAAGAATTTTTTAAAATTAAAGAATGAAAAATTAGAAGAAAATGTCAAATATTTCATTGGAAAAACAACAGACCTGGTAAATAGAATGAGATATGATAAGTTAAAAATTATTAGACTACCTGAAAGCCATGATAACAAAAATGGTCTAAGTTTTTCATAGTTTTTCAAGTTATTATCAAGGAGAATTGTCTTGATATGCTAGAACCATAAAATAAAATAGAAATTGAAAAAAATCCAAGTCAGGGGGCGGAGCCAAGATGGCGAACTGCGGACATCTTTCTCTGTGAACTCCTGGGACATTCCCTCAAACCCAGACAAAATAAGCCTTCCAACTGGTTTCTGAGTGAGGGCCCTGCCAAGCATTTGGACTACAACTCACTTCTATCAAAGATCTACCTTGAAAGAACTCTGGAGAAGGTTAGCCTCAGGGGAAATCGGCCGCTGGTGGCGGTCAGACTCCAGCCGGGGCGGAAGTCAGGGCTGCAATAGAGGGGCGGATTTTGGGCACCCAGGAAGCCCCTGGGAGACGCCTGGGCCACTTAGCTCTGCTTGAGGGCAGGTGCTTTGTCAGATCTGCCTTTGGGAAAGGGTGGATCGAAGAGCAGCTGAAAACGTGGTCCTAGTGCGAATCTAGCCCTACCAGTCTCAGACCGGAAGTCAACTCGGCAAACTGCCCCAGGGCAAATACAAATTGTTGCAGTTTTCTCTGCTTTTGACCAATATCCCAACTTTAAATCATGAGCAAGAAGCAGAAGAGAGCTCTCACCATAGAAAGCTTTTACGGAGAAAAATAGAACAGTCCCCAAATCCTGACATTATGAAAACAATCCCAGATGAAGACACAAAGGCAGACTTAAGTTGGTCTCCCTTTCAGAAGACTTACCTGGATGATTGCATTAAGAATCTCAAAAGAGAGCTAGAAGAAGAATGGGGAAATAAATTGAGATCAGGGCAACAGAAATATCAAAAACTGGAAAATAGGACTGGTGAATTGGAAAAAGAAAACAGTTCACTGAAAAACAAAATTGGTGAATTGGAAAAAATCACCAATTCACTGGAAAATAAAAATGGTGAACTGAAAAACAAAATTGGTGAATTGGAAAAAGACAACAATTCACTGAAAAACAAAATTGGTGAATTGGAAAAAGACAACAATTCACTGAAAAATAAAACTGGCAAAATGGAAAAAGAATGCATTGAATCCAGAAATTCAATTGGCCAGCTACAAAAGGAGCTAAAAAAGATAACTGAAGGAAATAATACTTTAAAAATTAAAATTGAACAAATAGAAGTAAATGACTCAATAAGACTTCAAGAATCAGTTAAACAAAAACAAAAAAATGAAAAAATAGAAGAAAATATGAAATATCTCCTAGGAAAAACAACTGACTTGGAAAACAGATCCAGGAGAGACAATTTAAGGATTATCGGACTCCCTGAAAGCCACGATGAAAAAAAGAACCTGGATGCTATCTTCCAGGAAATCATGAAAGAGAATTGCCCTGATGTTTTAGAATCAGAAGGCAAAATTGGCATTGAAAGAATTCACCGATCACCTCCAGAAAGAGACCCCAAAATTAAAACTCCAAGGAATATCGTGGCCAAATTTCAGGACTATCGCACCAAGGAAAAGATATTGCAAGCAGCTAGAAAGAAACAATTCAAATACCGAGGAACTGTCATTAGAATTACACAGGATCTGTCAGCTTCCACTTTAAAGGATCGAAGGGCCTGGAACCAGATATTCCGAAAGGCAAAAGAACTTGGATTACAGCCAAGAATAAGTTATCCAGCTAGAATGAGCATCACTTCCAGGGAAGAAGATGGTCATTCAATGATACAGGAGAATTTCACCTATTTCTAATGCAAAGACCTGATCTGAACAAAAAATTTGACCTCCAAATAGAGAACTCAAGAGAAACATAAAAAGGTAAAAAGGAAAACTCTTGAGAACTATATTTCTACTATAGGTATCCTTTAAAGAATGGCAGTATAATTTGATTTTTCTTTGATAATAATGGAAAAGAAATTAGAGGTGGAAGGGATAACATAATGAAAAAGAAAAAAGGGGGGAGGGGGGAAAAGGAGGCAAAATAAAGTAAAAATAAAGGAGGTAAAATAAGGTAAAATCTCATAAAGAGACATAGAAGATCTAATATAATTGAGGGAAAGAAGGGAGGGCGATGAGTATTGTGTAAACCTTACTCTCATTAGATTAGACTCTAAGAGAGTATATCAGACACATTTGGCTTCAAAGAAAGCACTGACCCTCCTTGTGGGAAGGTAGGAGGTAGGAGAGAAAAGGAAAGGGATAAACTAATAGAAGGATTAGGGGAAAGATATAAAGGGGAGGGAGGGACTCTAAAGGGAGGAGGATTATTGGTGGGAGGTGGTCATCAAGAGCAAAGTACTGGGGAGGGGGGAAGGGAGAGAGGGGAAAGGGAAGAAAAAAATCCAAGTCACCTCCAGAAAGAGATCCCAAAATGAAAATTCCCCCGAATATTTTAGCCAAATCCCAGAGTCCCCAGGTCAAGGAAAAAAATATTGTGAGTGACCAGAAAGAAATCATTCATATATTGTGGAACTACAATCAAGATTACACAATATTTAGCAGTTTCCACAATACAGGATTGGGCAGTTTGGAATATGTTCTTGAAGATGAAGGAGCTACATTTATAAACACCCACCCAGCAAAATTGAGTATAATCCTTTGGGGGGGGGGGATGCTCTTTAATGAAACAGAGTACTTTCATGATAATGAAAAGATGAAAGCCAAACAAAAAATATAATTTTCTAATAGCAGACTCAAAAGAAGCATAGAAAGGTAAACAGGAAAGAGAAAACATATGGAATTCTATAATGTTAGACTCTACATTTCAATAAGGGAAAATGATACTTGCAACTCTTCAGAAGTTTATTATTATGATTAGAACAGTTAGGAGTATATATTGACAGTGAAAGAGGATGTCAGTTGACTATTTTGGGATGATATAACCCCTTCTCTCTCTCTCTCTCTCTCTCTCTCTCTCTCTCTCTCTCTCTCTCTCTCTCTCTCTCTTTCTTACACTCTCTCTCTCACATACACACAGACACCCCCCCCAAATTATATAACACTTGTTACATCTAATAAAAATTAAACAAAAAAAGAAGTTAAGGTGAAGAAATTTTTATTTATTTTTGTTTTTTATTAAAGCTTTTTATTTGCAAAACATATGTATGGGTAATTTTTCAACACTGACCCTTGCAAAGCTTTCTGTTACAAGTTTTTCCCACCTAGTTCCCTTCCCCTAGATGGCAGGAAGTCTACTACATGTTAATTATGTTAAAATACTTGACAAATCGAATATGTGTATACATATGTTTACAGTTATTTTACTGTGCAAGAAAAGTCATATCTACAAGAAAAAAAATCTGAGAAGGGAAACATAATGCAAGCAAACATCAATAAAGAGCATGAAAATGTTATGTTGTGGTCCATATTTCATATCCCTCTCTCTGGGTGTATATGGCTTTCTTCACTGAACAATTGGAACTGGTTTGAAACATTTCATTGTTGAAGAGAGCCACGTCCATCAGAATTGATCATCAGGTAATATTGTTGTTGCTGTGTATAATGATCTCCTGGTTCTGCTCACTTCACTGAATATCAGTTCATGCAAGTCTCTCCAGGCCTTTCTGAAATCGTCCTTCTGGTCGTTTCTCACAGAGCAATAATATTCCATAACATTCATATACCATAATTTATTCAGCCATTCTCCAGTTGATGGGCATCCATTCAGTTTCCAATTTCTAGCCACTACAAAAAGGGCTACCACAAACATTTTTGCACATGTGGGTCCCTTTCCTTCCTTTAAGATCTCTTTGGGATATAAGCCCAATAGAAACACTGCTGGATCAAAGGGTATGCACAGTTTGATAACTTTTTGAGCATAGTTCCAAATTGCTCTTCAGAATGGTTGGATCTGATCACAATTCCACCAATAATGTATCAGTGTCCCAGTTTTCCCACATCTCCTCCAACATTTGTCATTATCTTTTCCTGTTATTTTAGCCAATCTGACAGGTGTGTAGTGGAACCTCAGAGTTGTCTTAATTTGCATTTCTCTGGCCTATAGTGATTTGGTGCACCTTTTCATATGACTAGAAATAGTTTTAATTTCATCATCTGAAAATTGTTCATATCCTTTGACCATTTATCGATTGGAGAGTGGCTTGAATTCTTATAAATATGAGATAATTCTCTATATATTTTAGAAATGAGGCCTTTATCAGAACCCTTAAATGTAAAGATGATTTCCCAATTTATTGCCTTCCCTCCTAATCTTGTCTGCATTAGTTTTGTTTGTACAAAACCTTTTTAACTTAATATAGTCAAAATTATCTATCTGAAGAAATTTTTAGAAAAGTTACATTTCATACATTTATGGATAGATTTGGATGGGAATAGAAAGTTCCTTCAGTGTTATATGACACCTCACAAAACATGTATTGTGGCATAAAAATTTTTAAATCAAACTTAGAAAAGAAGATATATAAGTACATATTTTCAGATTATAAAACAATGAAAATATATTCAAAAAAGAGTCGGAAAGATGGATTGAAATTAATTGAAAACCAAATAACCAAATTCTAAAGAATGGGTTGGTTAAAGGACAAATGACAAATCAATAATTTAATTAAAAACATAATAATGAGAGAATATATCAAAATTTATGAAATCCAGCCAAAACAGTACCTAGGGAAAAATTTGTGTCTCCAAATGATTACATAAATAATATAGGGAAAGAGCAGTTCAATGACTTGTCTGGAAAAATTTAAAAAAAAAAAGCATAAAATAAGATCAAATTAAAATTTCCCAATAAAACACAAAATTTGAAATCCTGAAGGTTAAAGAAAATACTAATAAAATAAAATATAAGAAAACTATTGAATTAATAATAAAATTAAAATTTAATTTTGTGAAGATAAATTAGATAGTCATTGTTTTGATTTAAAATTAAGAAGAAAATCAAATTACCAATATTAAAAATGAAAAGGGTGAATTCACCACCAATGAAGAGGAAATTAGAGCAATTTTAGGAGCTATGTTATTCTCTCATATGTCAAAAAATCTGACCATCTAAGCTAACTGGATGAATATTTACAAAAATATTAATTGCTTCAATTACAAGAAGAAATAGAATATTTAAATAACTCCATCTTTTTTTAGAGAAAGAAATTGAACAACTTACCAATTAAATTTATAAAAGTTTTCTGGAATTTTTTAATCACCTTATGAAATCAATTTTTATAGTGTTTCATAGATTTTCCCTTTATGTCTTTGCTTTTGTTGTTGCTATGGATTCCTTGTAAGTAACAAATTATGGAATTTTATATTCCTATTCCTATCCAATTTGTGACTTTCTTTTCTTTTGTTGAATAATTTAATTAATTCGCATTTAAAGGTATGTTTTATTTATATATATATATACATATATATATTTCCATTTCTCTTTTTAGTATTTTTATTTAATTTGTACTTCATTCCCCTTTCTCTTTTAAGACAGAATTTTTCTCTGTAATTATTTTTATTTATTTTAAGACAAATTTATTTACATAGTCTCCATTACCCTTAGCCTCTCTTTCTTCTCATTTATGAAACCTGTATCTAATTTTTATTTTATACCTAATTTTCATATTTCTTCCCCCTTAATTTATTGATTTATTTTTCTTTATTCTATTGTTTTATTTGATTTAAATTATTGGCATCTGCATAGTATTTTGCAAATACTTTATAAATGTTTTCTCATTTTATCATAATAACAACATCAATAGATGCTATATTATACTGATTTGTAGATGAAGGAATTGAGGCAGACAGAGGATAAGAGATTTGCTTAATGTTCCATAACTAGTGAATTACTGAGATCAAATATAAACACAACTGTTTTTTATTTCAGATCCAGATTCCATTCACTATGCCACCTAATTTCCTCAGTTTCTTTATTTAAATTTTCATTTACTTTTTTCCTTCTTTTGTTTTCCTCTTAGAGGACAATTCAAAATTCGTACTCCTCTTCCTACCCTATTATGTTTTGGGATTTTTCTTTGCTTTTTTCTTTTTCTTTTTCTTTTTCTTTCTTTCTTTCTTTCTTTCTTTCTTTCTTTCTTTCTTTCTTTCTTTCTTTCTTTCTTTCTTTCTTTCTTTCTTTCTCTTTCTTTTTTTTTTGTATCTTTTTTTTTTGAGGTTATTTGAAATAACTAACTGGTCCAAAGTCATATAGCTAGGTCCTCTTGACAAGAGGCCTAATGTTTTATCAACCACACAGCTTAACTGCCCCTGTACTTTTTCTGGGAAAAATTTCTTTACCTAATACTTTTTAGTAATTTCCTTCACTTTTAGGGCTATTTACAAATTTTATTCTTTAATTCATGGAATGTACATGTATGTATGAGTACATATGTGCATATACCATGAATTACATATGTATGTATATGCCAAGAATTAAAGAATAAAAATTGAGAGAGTGTGTGTTTATATGTGTGTTTATATATATGTGAATTCTTTATTCCTTCATTTGCCTTCTTTTTTCTTTGACTTGGGAGCTCTGGAAATTAACTATAATATTCCTGGGAGTTTTTGTTTGGGGATTTCTTCTCAGAGGTGGTTTGTGGATTCTTTCAATTTCTATTTTACTTTCTAGTACTAGGATATTAGTGCAGCTTTTCTCAACATTTTTCTTAAATTATCTCTTCTGGATCTATTATCCAGATCCAGATTTTTTTTTTTTTAACGAGACATTTCACATTTTCTAAGTTTTTTTTAAATATTTTTTTATTTTGTTTCATTATATCTTGATGACTCATGAAGTTATTAGTTTCCAAAGGCTCAATTCCAGTTTTTAAGGAAATATTCTTTTCAGTGAGATTGTGTGGGTATTTTTTTTTTTAATTTGGCAAATTCTACTCAAATTGTTTGGAGGAAAATTTGGGAGAGCTTAGGTGAGTCCCTGCCTTTACTCTCCCATTTTAGCCCCACCTTTTTTCTCCCATTATTTAAAATTCCACTTTCATATTCATTACCTTCTGTGACTCTTTTAATAATTTCTTGTGTTTCTATGAGTTTTTTTTTTTGGGGGGGGGTGACTTAGGTGGAGGAGTCATTTGCAAGCAAATAATTGGCTAGTATATACTTAATTAATTAATTAATGACATGAATATCTTTTTTATTAATAATAAGTCTAAGTTTAGTATCGCAGGTTATATCATATTGGATTTCATTTGAGCACATTTCTTTTGAGGAAAGTATTATTTTTTAACCTTTGAAGTTGTGTATATGTGCAGAATGTTCTTGTCTTATACAAGTTTTCCCCCTTATATTTAAAGGTTTTATTTTATTTTTTTTTAAACATTAAGCTTTAAACTGAGCTTTAATTTCTTTTACTCTTTTCCTTTTATTTATCTATTGTTCTCTTTCTAAAACCACCCACTTTGATTTTTTTCCCTATGTTCAACTTCAAAGATTTTCCAGTCTCCTTTTATGTTGGGACCATGGTACCTAACACAATATTTTTTGGGTGGACAGAACCAACTTCAACTGGATTTCAGCTACTTTTCCTTCAGGCCTTGTATAGCTTTGTATACTTTCCCCTGGCCCAGTTTCCTCCATTGGTTAGTATTCTGGCTATGCTGAGACAATATTTCCCATTTTTACTAGTCTTGGGAGAGGGCACAATGGGTGTTCTTGGCAGTATTCCTACTATTTTGAGGATCATTAACTTTCTTAATTGAGAGAAGTATGATATTCCCCTCCCCAAACACTTCCACTATTTATATGGCTGGGCAGAGTTGGGACTCATTGCTTGCTGTAACACGGTATTGAAGAAGGGAAGATATTAGAAAAAGCAGTAGATGTTACAGTAGGTGTTAAATGTCTTCCTGGGTCTCAACATATAAGTTCCTTTGGGGATCCTGTTGCAGGAAGAAAGATAAATTGTGGCTATTTAGAATATTAAAGGCAGGCCAGGCAGATCAGCATGAAGTTGAAGACTGTTGGGTTGAGAAGTGCAGATTTAGCATGTTAGTACAGATCTGTATTGTCCATTATCAATTCAAAAACCTCTTATGTTGGTAGTCTTTTTTCGCTTTTTTTTCTTTTGCAGATATTTATAATTATTTATATTTAGTGTGAAATTGCTCAGAGTTGGTGGGGATTGGAGAAAATTTCTGGTCTCACAATGTGATCATTATACTAACACGATTTCTTTAAATTTAATTTCCTTTTATTCTCTCTTGACATTATCAACTTTTGCTTTTGCTTTTTCATAGTAGAAATGCAACTCTGGATTTTTAGAAACCACTCAATATATCATAACATTTTGTTCTATACTGTCATATTAATTTTGCATATTTTTATTGTATTTCTTTTTCATAACAAATTGTTGTTTTATTTTCTATTTGATATTTTCATTTTAGTGGATAGGATCCATTCTCATTTAAAGGTATCATTATTAATATTTTGTTTTCCTCTCTTTCTGATTATGGTATTTTTATTCCACTCCCTAAAATACTGGAATAATAAGTTCTGTTCCTATTGTTTAAATTATTTTTTATCTTTCAAAATAATTTTCCTCTTATTTTTGACACTTTTCTTACCCCACTTGTAAAGTGAAGAGTCTAAAATATTGCCTCCCCATCTTTCCTCCAATCTTTATATCTTAAGTAATATACTTTTTGTACTTTTTCTTAAAAGGTTTCTTTACTTACTATTTCTCAGCTACTACTCATTTTACTTACTGGTATATATTATATTTGCTTTTCTTTCTTTTAACTATATCTTCATGATAGTGAAGTTGCTAAAGTACAAATTTAGATCTCCCTCTTCTATCATGCTTATTATTTAATAATAAAATTATAATTTAATAATTAATATATAATTTAAATTATTTAATATGTAGAATTTACCACATCTTTATTTTCTACTTTTCTCCACTTTTAGAAATAGTACATGGCAAAATTGCAGGATATAAAATAAATCTACACAAATCATCAACATTTCTAAATAATACTTACAAAGACTACCAGCAAGAGATAGAAAGAGCAATTCAATTACATTTACTGTAGACAAAATAAAATCCTTGGGGGTCTACCTGCCAAGAAAAATCCAAGAGCTATAAGAACACAATTCTCACACAAATAAAGGAAGATCTAAACAATTGGAAAAATATCACTTGCTCATGGCATCAATCAGCAGACCAAGCTAATTTAATAAAAATGACAATTCTGCCTAAATTGGTCTACTTGTTCAGTACCATACCAATTAAACTGCCCAAACATTATTTGATTGAAGTAGAAAAATAATAACAAAATTCATCTAGAGAACAAAAGGTCAAGAATGAATGAGATGGGAAACTGAGTAATGATTGTGAGATTGGTAAGGTTTTTCTTTGGGGATCCTGTTGCAGGAAGAGAGATAAATTGTGGCTTTTTAGAATATCAAAGGCAGGCCAGGCAGACCAGAATCAATCTGCTAGTTGCTGATTTGAAAAAGGGTCTGGTTGATATCTGAGGATGTTGAGTGGGCAGGAAGTGCTTTGTTCTGAGATTGACAGGCCTGGGGGTGGGTCTGCCTTTTCTTTCCCTATAAGTCTGGGCTCAGGTGAGCAGGGGGATGCACTCCTTTCTCTCCTGGCTGAGGCCTGGAGAAGAATGATTGCCACAGGGAATTTCACGAAATTCAAATAAACTTCTAATCTTCACTTTGAGAAATCTCTGAGTAATGATTTTGAATCGGGAATCGGATTTTTATACCAGACAGTTTTGGGGGCTCATTTCCGGGATAAAGGCCTAGTAAGGGAACGATTGTTGCTAGATTTCAGAGACATAATGGCGCCAAGGGACCTTTTGTCCCTGTCTCTGAAACCTACACCAATCTCCTCTCTACTAAGCAAAAGCACCAGATGGGAGATTCTCTGTGAAGATAGAAGCAGAAGTAAGCCTGGTGTGTGTAAACCCGGTTTGTGTAAGTCTGGTGTGTGTAGGTTGAATTGAGCTCATGGCCAGGAAATCTTGTGTACGCAACTTAAGGTAAGCCTCAGAAATTTTGGGAGAAAATAGCTCTCCTAAATTAAAAAGTTTTCCGAAAAGCTCTTAGGTGGCCATTTGTAAAGAGGTAACTCTTTTTTTTTTTTTGCTAAGGCAGTTGGGGTTAAGTGACTTGCCCAGGGTCACACAGCTGTTACGTGTCTGAGACCAGATTTGAACTCAGGTCCTCCTGACTTCAGGGCTGGTGCTCTATCCACTGCGCCACCTAGCTGCCCCAAAGAGGTAACTCTTTACTGAGAGACTGAAGTGCAGTCTCCGAAGAGATTGAAGTGAAGTGAGTGTTAAAAGGCCTAGAGATCTAGATCAGAAAATAGCCGAAACTAGGAACTCGGCTGAGGATTTGAGATGTTAGCTAACTGAAAGGGGAATAGGTAAGGAGAATGTGGGAGCACTGCTGCAGAATCAGGGTGGACTTAATTAGAACTAAATGGGGAAAAGTTTCTTCAATTCAGAGGAATTGGAGTTTTTGCAAATCTCTGGCTTCAGGAGAGGAAGGCTTGGCTTAGGCCAAGCCTAAGAGTCAGAGAATAAATGAATAGGGAGTGGACTGAGAAAATCCCATCCCATCTCTGGGATTCTGTTGTACTTCTATCTCCTAGCCACAGGCAACTTCAGTGTAGAAGCTGAATTAGCAGAAGAAAAGCTAAGGTACTTAAGGATACTTAGAATCCTTCAGTAATGGAGAACTATGGGGGTGTCTCCAAACAGTTGGGTTTCTGGGACTCAAAGTGTAATAGAGGGAATTAATTTGAAAAAAAAAAGAGAGAGAGAAAGGTTTTCTGGATGGTCCAACTCTGGTCAAGTTTGGAACTTCAGAAAAGTCCATTAGAATAATAGTTGGGGAGTGTGACAATTGGTCACTAGAGAGTGAAGATAGAGGAAAGATGGTTTCTTTCACCCTCCTTCCTGTTCCCTGACTGCAGCAGGAGATCGGAGTTTGGGAGAGAGAGAAACTATGCCCATCCAGTTTAGTGAAGAATAATTTTTATATTGGGATTGTTTCATGTTGGTGCTTGGCATAAATGCTTGTGGTTTTTCCAACTTGTGCTTGATTGTAACTTTTGCTTAATTGTAATTTGTGTTTAAAAATTGTAACCTGTTTGTGCTGCTTTGAAAGAAAAAGGAAGAGAAAAAAAGTTGAGCCATTTTAAATTCTGGCAGAGAGAGCAGGAGAGATAAAGAAAGTCGTATCTTATTCAAGAAGCTGCTCTGCCTGGGGAGGTAAGAGAAAACAAAGGGAACTAATGCAGATTAGCTTTTAAAAACTTGGGGAAAAGTTTCTGGGAATCATGTTTAAATGTAAGTGTGTGCATATATATATATATATGTCTGTATGTGCATGCATGTGTATGTATGTATATATATATTATATATATATATATATATAAAACTAAATGGAAATTCAGTTTGTTTGCAACATTTAATTGGGATTTTAGAAAATTTACTTAAGTGGGAAAAGCAATGTCTTTTTGGTTTATTGGTCTATTGAATTTTTGGGAACTTAGTTTTAAATTCTGAAATTGTGGGAAATAATACTGTTGCTTTGTGCATGTTAAATCTGTTTATTCTGGGTATGAGATCTTAGGAATTTGTTTGAATAATTGGCTTTTTGTTACTGAAAGGGAAATTTCTAAAAGCTGTATTTGATTTGAGTTAGTTTAATAATAATCATAGTTTGTTTTAAAAGTTCTGGTAACTTAGGTTACCTTCTGAAAGATATTTTGGGTAATTTGTAAGCATTGTAAGTCATGTTTTAAAGTTTGTCATGCTGAACATGTGTGTGAGCTTTATGGAGTGATTTAACTATTCACTATGTTGTGAATCTTAAAAGTTTTAAGTTTTGAAGTAGGTGGAGATGGAGAAGAGTAAAGTTACAAGTTTAAAAAAAAGTTAAAAAAAGTTTAAAAAAATAAGGGGAAAGGAAAAATAAGAAAAGGAAAAATGAAAAATGAAGAAGGAGAAAAGGAAAAATGAGACAGGAAAAATAAGAAAAAGGAAAAATGAGAAAGGAAAAGGAAAAATATAAATACATAGAAGAAATGAGATAAGAAAAATGGGTTTGTTAGAAACAATTGATGGGAAGACGGAGAGACAGGAAGGAATCTTATTAGCATTTGAGAGTTAAGAGAAATGGAAAAGGAAGGGAGATATAGAAGGGAGATGTCCTTTTGAGATTGGGATCTAGCTACTTTTCTTTGGCTGGCAGATAAGATTTTGGGGCATGGCACCCTAAAAAGTTAACTGTGAGAAGTGGGAGACATGGTGTAGTTGAGAGAAAAATGCCTTGTGAAGTGGGGAGAAGGGCAAACACATGGAAGTCTTCCCAGGTGACAATCTAATTCCCCTCCCCCATTAAGTCTGGTATAGCCACTTTGAAAGAACTGTAGCTCTTGGCAAATTGAAATATCAATTGACTATATTGGTTAAAGGAACAGCCTACATTTACATGCAATCTGATCTGATGGGTTTGGGCTGATTCAAAAAAAAGGGTTGTAAGAAGTTCTCAATTGAAAGAAGTTAATTTATTAATTTTTCCTTTCTTGAAAAGGTATTATTAATGTTAAATCTGAAAGATCTTTTTTATGTGGAATTGGAATATTCTGTATGAGTTTTCAATTGATTTGTATTGAGTCATCTTGAAATTATATTCATTGTTTAAGGGGGGACTCTGAGAATAATAGTTTTTGCCCCTTTCTGAATGTTTCTGTTATAGATAATATGCAATTTGGAATTGTTTTATATATATATATATATATATATATATATGCATATATATGTATATATGTTGGGTATTTTAGAAGCAAAGTGATCTGTAATGATGAACTTAAAACCATCTACTTATATATGAAAGATAAGCTGTATAAGCTGTGAACTTTTAGGTTCACTGAGATATTTGAATTAGATTCATCTGAGGCTTTGATTAATGAGAGTTGCTGTAGGAGATTAAATCTCTTGGGGCTGCAATTGATATTTGTTTAGAGTTTTAAATTCAGGTATGACTGTCTGAAAGATCATTAAGCCAGTGATCCACCATCTGAAAGGAATATGCCATATGGGCTACTGAGAAGGAATCAAAGCAGGTGGAAGTTAATGTCTGGGACTGAACTAGAAGAGCAATTTTCATCTCTGTTGAAAATAGGATTCTTCTGATTCAATTTCCCCAGTGGTGAGAACTCACCTGATTGTTCCTGAGAGTGTCTTAAGGTGGAGTTATTAAAATTAAGACAGTTACCTAAGTAAGCTGTTTTAAGGATGCTTTATATCCTGTATGTGTTTCCAGGTTGAGACCTGAAGGACCAGTTCTGATACTATTTTAAGTATTATGAAAGTCCCTGATTTTTTCCTCTTATAGCAAATTTCTGTAATCAAAGCAAGTGGAAGTCAGAGAGAGTGGTTAGTGGAAGATATAGAACACAATAAAGTATATATTTTAGTTGGTAGTCCAGCTCTGTAGGACTCTGGCTGCTGCTTATTATATTCTTCTGGGGCTAGAGTTTCTTTATAGATAAAGAAATTTCCCTTTTGTGTGAGAAGAGTAGATATTGTATGTTGATGGAAGGCAGGGCTAGGTTGTCAGGGTCTCTGGACCCCAATTGTAGATCCCTTTGGTTATTTATCAAAGATTTATATTAACATCAATGTGTTTTTCATGTTTTGCATGATCATGGGTGCTAGATGGAAGGAAAGGGGATTCTTGCAGAGGTAATGATTATTGCCAGCTATCAATGTAGAGAGATTTCTGTAGATTCGCTTTAGGTGAGGAGAAGCAGACTTACAGGTCAGCTATCAGTGTTGCTGATTGTTGGCCTAACCCCAACCTAACTCCTGCATTCCCTCATATAGCTCCCAGGCAAGTAAATTTTGAAAGGCTTGCAAATTGAAGCTGGGGCTTCAAACATTTTTTGTTGTGTTAACATCTGCCCTAGTTGTGTGAAAGCTTTTTCTTGTGAGGATTTAGGGTCTGTTCTGGAAGAGATTATTTTGCCCATTACACTATTCATTTGAGGAAAGAAAAGCAAGAATTTTGGGAAAGGATTTTTGGTATTTATCTTAGGGAAGGTTATTTGGACAAGAGGCATTTGTGATAGCCTCACCCCCCCCCCCCCAGCCCTTTTCTGGGTGGGTTTCTAGTGTCTGGTAACTTTTGTATATTCTCTCCTGCTCAATTTTAGTCCTTGTGTTGTTAATGTATTTGTGTGAGTTGCTTCTTCCAGACTCTGAGTGATGAAGTTCCAACCACTTGGTCGATCTGAAGTTACCTGAGACCTCATTCTGACACTTGGCACCAGCTGCAGCCACCACAAGCACCAACTATCTGACCTCTTTAGACCCCACTGAATCTACGCCCCTATGTCAGCCTGAAGCAATTACAGAAGATGAGACCTTTGTCCCTTTGTCCCAAATGGGTCTGAATGGTTAAGGTGGGCCTCTGAGGCCTTAGGCCTCCACAGTGCTGGAGTTCTGTGGCTGCCAGATGCCAATCTGGTCTAGGATAACTGGGTTTCCAAGACAGATAGTGGGAGATGGTGGGAGTGGATCTCTGATTCCTGCTCACTGTTCTGAGAGCAATGTCCTGTCACTGCTTGCTTATGCAATAGCTAAATCTCGAACTCTAAAGATTTAGCTAAGTTCAGGAGTAACTGAAGTGGTTCCTGAAAACTTCCATTGATGTAAGTGTTAGTTCTAAATGATGGAGGACGAATCATAGTTAATACTGGGGAGAGATCAGCCTGAAAGTCTGGGTTATAGATGCCCTAGTGGAAGATGTGTGTTGGGGTAAAGAAATCTCTGAAAGGAGGAGAATTGAGAGGGTTATTGATGACTTGACTGTCAAACTATTATTATGTATTGTTTTACAATTTTGTCTGGGTTATTGCTGTATTTTGGATTTAAGGATGGAAATTGTTGGGTTAAGAATTTGGGTGGCTGTTATAGTTTCTATTTGCATTATGGTGTTAAAATCTTCCAGGTATCTGGGGAAGGTAATTCAAAGGAGTGTGGAATGTGCCAGTTTCATGCCTCAAATTTTCCTTAATTGTTCTGCCTCTATAACAACCCCTTCCCCCACTTCCTGACCATCAGGAATAGTTGGGCTAGCATTTCAAAGAGCCAAATTGGTCCTTTATCTTTTGGCTTCAGACTTAATGTCTCTTAGCTTCTCTCCAGACTTATCAGAATCCATGCCTTCCTCCATATCCCCAGCCTCTCAGAGATGAATTGATAGTCCTTTCCTGGAAAAACTTTTGAAGTCTAGGGCCATCACCTGGCCGATTAAGAAACAAAGGCAAGGGGAAAGTCCAGCAGTCAGAGTTCACTGCTAGGGGTCCCTCTGTCCTGGCCTGAGTTTTAGAGATTACTTCCTCTTCAGGCTCAGGCAAGGTCGAGATCAAGAGACAGTTCACTGGATTAGCAGTCAAAAACATAGTTAACATTGGCCCTGTTAGAACAAAACCTGGAGGGACATTGGATTGTTATCCTGTTATAGCTTTTTGTGTGGACACCCTTATCCTCAGGGAGGGAAAGGAAGTATAGATCCTGTAGTAGATACTAAGGATTTGTTTATTAGAAATATGTCTCATAACTTGCTAAAGAATTCGTTGCTTAGACTGTATTTTTAGGATTTGTGGTGCACAAATATCAACCCTGAGATTGCATCTTGATCCATGTCTGGAAAGAGGACAATGCAACTGACTGCTTGTGTCAAAAGGATTTGTGGATGCTGCAGAGAATGGACTGAGACTCTGGATGAGTTGAAATTATGCTTAACAACAAGGACTCACTAACTTTGGGAGGGGACTGATGAATTGTGTGTTATTTTGTGAATGTTTCAACTTGTTTCGGACAACGATTTTGAGTCCAGCAGAGATTATGTTGCAAGGATTGTCATGAAGATGAGAAGTCCTCATATGTTCAAAAAGAAGAGGGATTTGAATGAGATGGGAAACTGAGGACTTCTCAGAGTAATGATTGTGAGAGATTGGTAGGGTTTTTCATTGGGGATCCTACTGCAGGAAGAGAGATAAATTATGGCTTTTTAGAATATCAAAGGCAGGCCAGGCAGACCAGAATCAATCTGCTAGTTGCTGATTTGAAAAAGGGTCTGGTTGATATCTGAGGATGTTGAGTGGGCGGGAAGTGCTTTGTTCTGAGATTGACAGGCCTGGGGGTGGGTCTGCCTTTTCTTTCCCTATAAGTCTGGGCTCAGATGAGCAGGGGGATGCACTCTTTCCTTTCCTGGCTGTGGCCTGGAGAAGAATGATTGTCCCAGGGAATTTCATGAAATTCAAATAAACTTCTAATCTTCACTTTGAAAAATCTCTGAGTAATGATTTTGAATCGGGAATCGGATTTTTATCCCACAAAAGAATATCAGGGGAATTAATAAAAAAAATACAAAGGATGGTGGTTTAGCAGTACCAAACTTAAAATTATATTATAAAGCAGCAGTCATAAAAACTATTTGGTACTGGCTAAGAAATAGAATGGTAGGTCAGTGGAATAGATTAAATAAACATGTCATAATAATCAAGCCCTATAGCATTTTAATATTTGATAAATCCCCAAATTCAAGTTTCTGGAGTAAAAATCACTATTTCCCAAAACTTGCTCGAAAACTGGAAAATAATATATCAGAAACTTGGCATAGACCTACATCTTACACCCCATAACAAAATAAGGTTAAAATGGGTACATGATTTGGGCATAAAGCATGAAACCATAAACAAATTAGGATAGCAAGGGATAATTTACCTATCAGATTTTTGGAGAAGGGAGGAATTTATGACCAAAGAAGAACTAGAGAACAGGAAAGGCGAAAAGGACAATTTTGATTACATTACATAAAAAAAATTGCACAAACAAAACCAACAGAAATAGTACTAAAAGGGATGTACAAACCTGGGAAAAAATCTTTACAACCAGTATTTCTGATAAAGGTCTCATTTCTAAAATTTATAGATACCTGTGTCAAATTTATAAGAATACAAGTCATTCCCCAATTGAAAAATGGTCAAAAGATATAAAGCCATCTATAGTTATATAAAACAATATTCTAAATCACTATTGACTAGAGAAATGCAAATTAAAATAATGCTGACATACCACCTCACGCCTTTCAGATTGGCTAATATGACAGGAAAAGATAATGATAAATATCGGAGAGGATGTGAGAAAACTTGAGCAGTCATGCATTGTTGGTGGAGTTGTGAAATCATCCATCCATTCTAGAAAGCAATTTTGAACCATACCCAGAGAGCTATAAAACTGTGCATAACTTTTGACCTAGCAGTGCCATTACTGGGTCTGATTCTCAAGGAAATCATAAAGGGAGGAAAAGGATCCAATATACAAAAATATATGTAGCAGCTATTTTGTAGCAAAGAATTAGAAAATGAGTAGATGCTCACCAATTAGGGAATGGTTGAACAATTTCTGATACATGAAGGTAATGGAATATTATTGTTCCATAAAAATGATGAACAAACTGATTATAGGATGCCCTGGAAAGATTTTCATGAGTTGATACTGAACAGAACAAACTGAACCAGGAATATATTGTACACATTAGCACTAAGAATGTGCAATGATCAACTATGAAAAACTTGGTTTCTCTCAGTGGCTCAGTAATCCAAAGCAATTCCAAAAGATTTTGGATAGAAATTGCCATCTGCATCCAGAAAAAGAACTAAGGAGACTGAATGTAAATCAGCAAGTCCTATGTTCATTTCTTTTTTCTGTGTTTTTTATCTCTTTCTTGGTTTTTCCCTTTTGTTCTGTTTTTTCTTTCCCAACATTATTCATAAAACAATGTATATTGAAAATAAATTTAAAAATTAAAAAGATAGAAATACTAAATGAAGTAAGCATTATTGGAAGGGAACTCTATTATGTGTTTACAGTTACTAATTGTCCCTTTTATTAGTCGAGGTCCTATCTATTTTTTTTTCCAATATCCATTCTTTTATTATCTTTGTTTTTATACCCTCACCAGTAGTCTGAATAATTGGCCTTAGGGATATATTCATTTTCTCTTGTGGAGTAGGGTGATATTCAGGGATGTAATGTCTTTCTCAGAGAAGGTTATGTTCTAATGATCAAATCCCATTTAGGAGAAACCCATACCTCTTACTATATACATATTTTCATATTTTATCTCCAAGGTCAATTTGCTATGCATGGGATTTACATGTTCTTTTATTATTGCTTTGTTTTGCTTCTCTCCTGCCTCATTTTCCTCATTTGGAAAATGATAGACTTGTAATAGATTATTTTAAGAGTCCCTATGTGTAGTAAAATTCAATGATGTGTTCAACATCTCATACATAATAAATATAATAAAAAGATTCTTTCTTGTTTTCCTGATAGCTTTAGTAGGTGAGAAATACATTGTGATTTAATTAAGGAATCAAATGAAAACTAGTTGTGAGCCATTTTTGTACACATTTATTGAATTAATAAATCTATATATTAATGGTATCAACTAAGTGTAAATTAGTTAATCAAATTAAGAAAGATTAAAGTACTTTCAATAGTTTGGTAGAATTTGGTGATGAAACTATTGAGATTGGCTGAAATTATTGACTATAATTTATATATAAGAGAAAGATATTTTGTCAGGAATATTCTAGCATTTTTTTCTGGGAAATTCATTTGAATAATGCTTTGAACAGAAGGAGTCAGACCCTAGTACCACCAAAGTAAGAATTACATGAGAGTGGGAAGAGTGTGTTAACAGGGAAGGGCACTTTGCCTTCTCACATACTCACCACAGACCATGTCATCAAAAAGGTCAATTACAAACAATTAACCCAATGATGCAAAAAGTGACAAAGTAGAATCATTCTGGGCATATAGGTTGTCAGAGAATAAGGTTTTATTTAGAAAGAAATGCAGCTTCAGGATGATCCAAAGAGCTTCTCTTACACACATACACACACACACACACACACATACACACACACACACACACACACACACACACACACAGGACAGACACAAACATATAGAAAGAGACAAAAATACCCTTCACACCCTCCCCACCCTCCTAACCCCCACCCCCCCAGAATTTTTTTTTGGCTGAGGCAATTGGGGTTGTGACTTGCCTAGGTTCACACAACTAGGAAGTATTAAGTATCTGAGGCCAGACTGAATTTAGATACTCCTGACTTCAGGGCTGATGCTCTATCTACTGCACCACTTAGCTGCCCCCACCCAACAGAAATTTTATAAGAAATTAATGAACCAGAAATTCTGAATTACTGTTTTCCTATATAGCTTGAGCCCACTTTCTTCTTGGCTCTGTTTTTACTTATGGGAAAGTATATTTCAGACTTATTGAGTTATTTTTTAATTACTACTGTCCCACTTTAGTGAATGAATATTGAAAGTTGACGAACTCTTGACTGACAACTTGTTACCAGAGAGCAAAACTTATTCTGACTCATAAAAATTGGTCCCCAAAATATCCTAGCCCTTTAGGGGCTAGAACACTGAAAGAAAAAGTAGTAGTGGGGTAAGTATTACTATATATAGAGCCAATTTGTTTGTAGAAGTGGGATTTACTAATGAGCCCAGAGGAGGTGCTATTACTCTAATATCCCTTCACTAATACTAATTCCACCACCTTAAGGCTAGATATAGACTATGTTCCTTTTAATAAGGCCAGGAAATCTGGTTCTGGAAACAAGAGATGCTAAATGAAACTTTCTCCATGTTCTTTGTCACTGTGACCATTATTTGAGCAGGATTGTCACCTGATGCTATGATTTTAAACAGACATAAAAGATATAAATATGTCAGAGTCTACTGAGGTTAAAAAAAAAACCTAATTATTTTTGGGAAAAATTAAGATACTTTTACTAGACTTTTACATTTTAGATGAGAAGCTAATAGTCATTGATGTACTTCTTCTCTTTTTACATATATACCTTTCTTTCTAAGGTGTCAGAGCTATCAAAGGAAAGAAATAACAAATATTGTTCCATTATCTGGTCCATGAGGGGCAAAGATTATGCAACTGCATGATATTTACGCTTCTTTAGGAGGTTAGACCTCAGACAAACCACTTATACTGTTCACTGTTTGACACATCTGTGTAAAAAAAGGCAACATCATGCTGCTTATTGTTTTTCTCTGGCAAAACAACTTATCACATAATATTTACTGGTTATTGTTACTTATTTTTCTTTTTAAAAAATATTCAACACAACTCAAAAACTTCTTTGGTTTAATTTTTCTGATTGTAAAGGGCTCTGTAAAATCAAGCATCACATCTTTAATACAACTAAGTGTGTATATATATATGTGTGTGTGTATATATGCATTTATATTCTCATTGAATATTAAGTTTTTGAAATCTTTTTATTTTCAAAACATATGCACACATAATTATTCAACATTGACCCTTGCTTAGCTTTGTGTTCCAAATTATCCCCTCTTTCTCCCCATTCTCTCCACTAGATTGCAAGCAATCCAATAAATGTAATACATATTAAAATAAATGTTAAATCCAATATATGTAAACGTATTTATGCAATTATCTTAATGCATAAGAAAAATCAGATAAAAAAAGAAAATAAGGAAGAAAACAAAATGCAAGTGAACAATAACAAAAAAGAATGAGAATTGTGATAAACACTCAGTTCCCACAGTCCTCTCTCTGGGTGTAGATGGTTCTCTTCATCACAAGATCATTGGAACTGGTTTCAACCATCACATTGTTGGAAAGAGTCATATCTATCAAAATTGATCATCATATAATATTGCTGTTGCTGAGTACAATGATCTCCTGGTTCTGCTCATTTAACTTAGTATCAGTTCATATAGTCTCTCCAGGCTTCTCTAAAATCATCCTGATAATCATTTCTTATAAAACAATAATATTCCATAACATTCATAATTTAAAATTTATTTAGCCATTCTCTAACTGATGGGTATCCACTCAGTTTCCAGTTTCTTACCCCTACAAAAAAGGCTGACATAAACATTTTTTTAACATGTGGGTCCCTTTCTCTCCTTTAAGATCTTTTTGAGATATAGGCCCAGTAGAAACACTGCTGAGTCAAAGGGTATGCACAGTTTGATAACTTTTTGAGCATAGTTCCAAATTATTCTGCAGAATGTCTGGACCCATTCACAGTTCCACTAACATGTATTAATGTCTCAGTTTTTCCACATCCCTTCCATCATTCATCATTTTCTTTGCCTGTCATCTTAGCCAATCTCAGAGGTATATAATGGTATCTCAGAGTTGTCTTAATTTACATTTTTCTGATCAATAGTGATTTAGAGTATCTTTTCATATGATTAAAAATAGTTTCAATTTCTTCATCTAAAAATAACCTGTTCATATCCTTTGACCATTTATTAACTGGAGAATGACTTGAATTTTTATAAATTTGAGTCAATTCTTTATATTCTTAGAAATGACGCATTTATCAGAATCCTTAAATGTAAAAATGTTTTTCCAATTTATTTCTTCCCTTCTAATTTTGTCTGCATTAGTTTTGTTGTATAGAAACTTTTTAACTTAATGTAATCAAAATTACCTATTTGGTGTTAAATTATAAGTTCCATTTCTCCTTTGGTCACAAATTCCACAAAGTATGAAAAATGTACAGTAATTCATTGAAAAAAAAACAACTCCTTAAAAAGTAAAAATGGTCAAATGAAAAGAATGTACAAAAGTTCACTGAAGAAAAAAACTTAAAAACTAGAATTGGGCAAGATATATCAAGTAAAAGAAAAATAAAAACAAAAGTTTTTTTCAATAGAAGAAAATATGAACTATCTCATTAAAAATAAAAATTCTCCTAGAAATTATTTTGAGAAAATTTGAGAATTATTGATCCTTAAAGCATACTATCTCCAAAAGTCATCAAAGAAAACTGCCCTGATATCCCCAAATCAAAGAATAAAATACAGATTGAAAGAATATATTTGAATCTCTGAAAAAATGTTCCAAATGAAAACTCCCAGGAAAATCATATTCAAATGTTAAAACTCTGAGGCCAGGGAGAAAATATGCAAGCTGCCAAAAAGAAACAATTCAAATAACATGATGCCATAGTTATTATTACAAAGGGTTTAATAGCTTTTAATTTAAAGGATCAGAGGGCTTCACATATAATTTTCTAAAAGGCAAAGGAACATTTATTATAACCAAGAATAATCTACTTAGCAAAATTTACTATAATTCTTTAGGGGGAAAATTAAATCTCCAATGAGATAGAGGGCTTTTTAAATCAACTCCATGAAAAAAACAAGAATTAAACATAACATTTTATTTTCAAATAGAAGACACAAGAGAAACATAAAAAGATAAACAGAAAAGTTATAAGGGATTCAGTAAGATTTAAATGGTTGCTATACCTAAAAAGGAAAAAGATATTTGAAAGTCTTTAAGAACTTCATCACTCTTTGAGCAGTTAGAAAGAATGTATATATAGATTGAGGGTGAGAGTTGACCATGATGGAATGCAATCCTAAAAAACAAAATTAAGGGGTCAAAAACAGGCATGTACTTGGAGTAGGGAAAGAGGAGAGATAGATTGAGATAAATTATCTCATAATAAATAATCACAAAAGCTATTACCGTGGAGGTAAAAATGTGGATGGGGCATGGAAGAAACAATTCAACCTTACTTTCACTGAAATTGTCAGAAAGGGGAAATAAAATATGCAGTAGGGTATAGAAATCAGCCTTTTATAGAAAAATAGAAGGGAAGATGGTAAGAAAGAATGGAATTGTTAGAAAGGAGGGGAGAGTGGGGGAGATGTGATCAGAAGTAAAATATTTGTCAAGAGGGAAAAAAGAATACATCCACAGAGAGACAGAGAGAGATAGAGAGGCAGAGGGAAACAGAGAGACAGAGACAGAGAGAGAGAGACAGATATAAAGAAAGAGAGAGAGAGAGAGAGAGACAGAGGCAGAGAGACAGAGAGACAGAGACAGAGATAGAGAAACACACACACACACAAAGACATGCACACACACAGACACAAATATGGAGAGACAGACAGTGAAACAAAGATAGAAAGAGAGAGACAGAAACAGAGAAAGAGACACACACAGAGAAACAATGATAGAGACAGAGAGAGACAGATGGAACTAGAGAGGCTATAGAGGGCCACAGATAGTGGGGGAACTCTGGGTGAGGTATAAAAGCCTTCAGCCCAGAGGGAACCTGCTGGGTGACCACCTGTGTTCAACTTGTAGCAGGGATACTTAAAGTAAAGAGAGTCATTTACATATCTATAACAGCGTGCTTATAATTAGCACTTGTTCAGTGTACTGTCCTGATATAATGGTACTATAGTTGTCACATACTCTGTGAGTTGTAGTGATGTAATTGTCTTAAGATATTTAAGCCTGAGAGAACTTGAAATTAATGGACTCCATTTTTAACTATCCACATGGGTCTCAGCCTCATCACTCCTCCACCAAGACCAAGAACTCAGGCTGGCCCTGAGATCCTCCAGAGAGCTAGTCCAGATTATATATTTTGGCACCCTAGGGTGGGAGCTCTAGAATGAATAGTACATTTTGGCACCCCAATTTGGGGGCTCTATAAAGCACACTACAAGAGGCCAAGACAGAGACAGAGAGACACAAAGAGAGAGAGAGAGAGAGAGAGAGAGAGAGAGAGAGAGAGAGAGAGAAAGAGAAGAAATAGAATTGAGGAAATACACAAGTTGCATAGTAATCATAAAATTGAATGTGAATGAGATGAAGTCACCCAAAAAATGGAAGCAAATGACATTGTAGATTAAAAAAAACATAATCTTACAATATATTGTTTACAGGAAACATATTTGAAGAAGAGAAACACACAAAGGGTAAATAGATAATAGTCTGAAGCACAATATATTATACTGAAGTAAAACTTGTAAAGATAGAAGTCATGATCTTGGACAAAGCAAAAGCAAAATTAGATCTATTTTAAAAGATAAGGAAGGTAAAAGATATCAAAGACATTAAAATTTTGTCAATCTTGAACAACAAATGCCATAGCACCCACATTTCTGAAGAAAAAAAATAAAACTACATTCACTAGGTCTTTAACTTTCTCCTCTTAGAATTAAAAAAATATAATTTTAAAAAGTAAACAAGAAAAAATTAAGATCTTGAATAGAACTTTAGAAAAGTTAGGAAATGATATAACTTCAGAAAAAATTAAGTGGAGCTAGAAAAAAAATCTATGGGTTTTTCAGTGGTTTTTTTGTACGTACAAAATTAACTTTTTCTTAAGGTTTAAGATCATCTCAATCAACTGGAGGAAATCAAAAATGCTAAGTGCATCAAAGCACAGATCATAGAAATGAGTAATAATTTCATTAAAGGGAATGACAACAATGAGATAGCATATTAAAATGTGTGGGATACAGGCAAAGTAGAATTTAGAGGAAAATTCATATCTCTAAATGTTTACATCAGTAAAATAGAGTAGATTAATGAATAGTCCATGCAAATAAGAAAAATAGAAATAAAACAAATTAGAAATACTCAATTAAATACAAAATTTGAAAAGCTAAAAATCAAATAAGATATTAATATAATTGAAAGAAAAAAATGAATAAAATTAGAAGCTGATTTTAAAAAAAATAAGCACAATAAAATAGATGTCATTCTTTGATCTGATTAAAAAATAAGAAATTCAAATTACCAGTATCACATGTGAAAAGGGTAAATTCACCATCAATTAAAAAGAAATCTTTTCTTTTTACCATGAACTACATTACCCAATTATAAGTCAATGAATCTGACACTCTAATCATAAAATTATGTTACCCAGATTAACAGAAGAAATAGAATACTTGAATAACTATATCACAAAAAAATTAAATAAGTCATCAATGGACTTCCTAAGAAAAATCTCCAGAACCAGATGGACTCACAAATAAGTTTTATGAAGCATTTAAAGAAAATAATTAATTCCAAAGCTTTAGAAATTGTTTGGAAAAATAGACAGAATATGATCAGATTCTGTTTATGACACAAATATGGTGCTGATGCCTTAATAAGCCAAAACAAAAAAGAAAACTCTAGATCAACTTATCTAATGAAAACTGATGCAAAAGTTTTACATAAAAGACCAACAAGGAGATTATAGGAATGTATCAAAAGTTGCATATATTATGAGCAGATGAGATTTATCCTAGGATTGTAGAGTTCATTTAATCATTAGATAAACAAAAAACTATTATCATAATTGGCTATTTCAATAACAAAAAATAACAGAAATCATATGATTTTCTTCATAGATACAGAAAAGCCTTTTGACAACATATAATACTCATTCCTACCAAAAACTCTACAGAGCATAGGAATAAGCAGAATTTTCCTTACAATTATAAGTAATATTTATATAAAACCATCAACAAGCATCATCTGTAATGAGGATAAGCCAGAAATCTTTCCAATAATATCAAGATTAAATGAAGGATTTCCATTATGACTACTATTATTCAAAATTGTACTGGAGTTATTAGTTATACCAAAAAAAGAAGAAAAAAAAATTGAAGATTTAGAATAGGCACTAAGGAAATAAAACTGTCATTTTTTGCAGATGATATGATGGCACAATTAAAGAATCCAATTTTTAAGAACTAATTAAAATAATCAACAACTTTAGCAAAGTAGCAATGTATAAAAATCATCAACATTTCTATGTATTACCAAAAATTACAATCAGTAAGAAAAAGAAAAAGTCTATTTAAAATAGCTTTATAAAATATAAAGTACTTAAAAATCGACCTGTCAAGACAAATCCAGGAACTATATTAATTTAATTACATAAAACTTTTCATTCAAATAAAGTAAGATCCAAATGATGGAAGAAATTTCAATTGTTCATGGTTGGGCTGATTTTACAAAATGACAATTCTTTTTTTTTTTTTTAATTTTTATTTTATTTGCAT
>JAJPUD010014069.1:0-41851 GCA_023553655.1 Myrmecobius fasciatus
AAAAAAAAAAACCTGAGAAGGAAAACATAGTGTAAGCAAACATCAATAGAGTGTGAAAATGTTATGTTGTGGTCCAGACTCAGATCCCACAGGCCTCTCCCTGGGTGTACATGGCTTTGTTCATCACTGAGCAGCTAGAACTGGTTTGAAACATCTTGTTGGAGAGAACCATGTCCATCAGAATAGATCATTGTATAGTCTTATTGTTGCCATGTACAATGATCTCCTGGAGTCTTCAGCTTTCTTGAACATTCTTTTTAGCATTTAATACTGTTGACCATGCTTTTCTCCTGAATATTCTCTCCTCTCTTAATTCTTGGTTCTCTTCTTAATCATGTAACTGTTCCTTCTCAGTTTCTTTTGCTGGATCAACATTTATATTGTGTTCTTTTACTGTGAATGTACCCCAGGGCTTTGTTCTATGCCCTCTTCTCACCTTTTTCTATACTCTGTCACTTGGTAACCTCATCAACTTCCATGGGTTTAGTTATTATTTCTATACAGATTTTTTTCTACAGAGATGATTATAAGATCTATATATCTAGCCTTAGTCTTTCTGCTAAACCCACCATTGTATTAGCAACAACTTATAACACATGTAATAATAGCTAACATTCATAGTACCTATCATATGCCATCCACTGTGCTGAGTACTTTATAAACGTCTCAGTTGATTCTCACAACAGCCTTAAGAGGTATGTGCTATCATTATTCTCATTTTACACTTGGGAGTTCAAGTAAACAAAGGATAACCAATTTGCCCAAGGTTACACAATTAGGTCTGAGTCTGGATTTGAAATTGGGTCTTCCTGACTCCAGACTCAAGGCTGTATCCATTAATCACCTATTCCCTAGTTATCTAAAACTCAATATATCCCAAACAGAATTCAATAAATTTCCACTGAAGCCCACATTTCTTCCTAACTTCCCTATTTCTATCCAGAAATACTATCATCTTTATGCTTAACCAAGTTCACAATCTGTCATCCTTAAATGCTCACATTCCAACCCTTTCCATATCCCCATATATCCAAGCAGTCATATAGTGCTATTGATCTGCTTTCACATCTCTTACATCATTTCTTTTCTTTCTTCTCATGTAACCATTCTCTCTTGTCTAGGCCCTTATCACCCTTACCTGGATTCTTCCTATAGCTTCCCTATACAACCCTTTGTACAATCCATCACAACTTTCAGATTAATATTCCTGAAACATAGATGTGACCGTGTCAGCCTCCAATATAAAATGTAAACTCTTCTGGCTCTTAAAACATTTACAATCTGGCTCTAATCCTGTCTTTCCAGACTCAATTAACCCTAAAATTTAAATCTGGAACAACAGTTTGAACAGCTGTGCATCATCTCAAACTATTTCTCACATCTGAAATTCTATCTCTCAATTCTATAAATTTGTGCAAACTTCCCCCATAACCTGGAATTTACTCCTCCATTATCTGTGCTTCTCAGAAGCGTTGTCTTCAGAGATAATCTCAGAGGCTACCTTCTTGAACCCTCTTGCCTCGTTTCAATATTACTTTGCATTTACTTTTTATGTTTTCCCCCACTCTTCTGTGTACCTGATACTTCCTTCAGTAAAATATAAGCTCCTTGAAGGCAAGAACTATTTCATCTTTGTTTTTTTTTTTAATCTTTCTGGCCTAACACAGTACTTAACACAGAGTCAGCACTTAATAATGCTGTTGATTCATTCATTGAGTGGGTGATATCAATATTAGATTTCCCATGATTTATTTATCTCTTAAATGTTATGGGAAAGATGAGTGGTGCCCAGAACCATCTTGATATCAAGGATCTCTTCTGAGGATTTCCAAAGTGTGAGGTCCCCTTGCCTTTCTTTATTCTCTGACACTGAAATCTCCCTTTTCTCCCCTTCATTTTCTTAGTAATTTTCTAAGGGAGTTTCACTCTCCTTTCTGATATGAGAATGCCTTGAGATACATTGAGGGTATGGAGGACTTGACACAGCAGTCCTTGGCAAAGAACAGGATGTCCTTTCTTGCAATTCTTTTGGGCTAAATAATTTCTTTTGTTTGCAGGCATCAACTACCAGCGATTAGTGAGGGCAGAACAGGGGCTTGCTATCAGAAGCCATCGAAATTCCACTGTGTGAGTACTCAGAATGGATTATCTGAGCAGATAGATTTATAGACTTTTTAAGATCTAGATGCTTACTTCTGCAACTCTGGAAAGCTCAAAACTAAGTCTGGTTGACAGGCAGAAGGAAGGGAAATTTATACCATTTTTTGGTATATGTATACCACTATACTATGACAACAGGGGTGATCCTCTCTGGGCCCCCTGGGGATTCATTAGTATGGTAAGTTTGAGTCACCCCTTAGGTCTCTGTGGCATCAGATTAAGTGATGGAATATATGTGGTCAAGTCCATGTTCTTAGAATCCTATTTTGTATTCTGAACCATCCTAATGATGCCTTTGAAAGGCAAAGAATAGGTATAAAGAACAAAGATTCAGGGAAGAGAGTATCCTGGACTGATTGTCTCATTTGTCCCTAGCACCGTACTACTTTTGAACCCCCTGGAGGTACAGACTGAATTCTTATCTGTGGCCAATAAGATGAGTTTCCCAGAACCGTCTCCTCACAATGCCTATGTTACATTGCTGCAACATGCTTACCAAGCTACCTTTGGGGTATGCTGTGACCTGCCTCGCCTACACCACATGCTTCAGGTATAAATGTCAACCTATCCTCTTAGAACTTGCAGGAATGGGGTTTGCAAACACTCCAGTTCATTAATATTTAGTATTGAGAGGAGGCAGAAGAGCCTTTCCAGATGTTATCAATATTACCCTATCCAAGGGCCTGATCTGCTTAGGACTCGAGGAGAAATTTTCTAATAATTAAAACTTCTGATCAAACAGATTAGAGATAATATAGAGAGAATTTCTGTACTTGGGGAGAGAGGGGATTAGAAAAACTAGATGATCTCTGGGGTTCTTTCATCTTTATAATTCTGTGATCATGATGTAAACTAATGGGGAATCATTCCTGTTGGCAGATATAAGAATATGGGTCATAATCATTCTCTCTGTGTACCTCTGTCTACCCAGAGTAGTAACTTTTCATGTGACATACCCTATGCCATATCAATATCAGATCATATCAAATAGCTATGGACAAATCACATTCTTCCTGAGCTTCCTGATATTCTAATGAAGAAAATAATTATAATAATTCTCTCATAGGATTGTAGTGAAAGAGATATATAAATTGAGTTATTATTATCTTCTGGTGAAAGTAATAATATATTATATAATAATACATTATTGCATTAATATATTAATTAGGGAGGAGGGGAATACCTGTCACTTAAGCATGAGGGAAGTGTTCTAGAAGGGGGGGAAGATGATAAAGATTTTCATGATGAGAATTTTTCACTGTGGATGCTGACCAAGGTCTTTATTAGGTTCATTTTGTTTAGTAGGAACAAAAGCAAAATGCTTGAAATGTTTTGAGATTGGTTATGTATAAGTGAGAGTGAGACAGAGAGAGATTGTAGTGTAATGGAAGGCTCCTTGGATGTGGAATTGAGAGAATTAAGTTTTGTCTCTGTTCTAATTAATTAAGATTATGACATGGGGTTATATTTTCTTTCTCTGAACCTCAATTCCCTCACCTATCAATTGAGAAATCAGGTGATCCTTTCTAGCTTAGATATCCTATTCCCCTAAATATACCTTCTTCCAGAAGGAGGGAGTTACCCAGGTGTTGGGGAAGAGGCTGTTTGGTCAGTGAGTTGAAAATACAAGAATCAAACAATGAAGGTCTTGAGAACAACCCAAAGAGAGAACCAGAGTGTGGGCAGGGATGACAGGCTGCTAGACCATGTCTCCTTTATGGGGGTGTTTTTAGTCCAAGACTCTACCTGAACTGGAGGCCATCTTTGAGGAGACTACAGAAGCTCAGGAACTAGCATCTGCCATCAGAGATCCTAAGGAGGCCCGGCAGTGGTTGAAAGCCAAGCTGAAGGCTGTAGGAGAGAGAGCTGGCTTCCCTCATATCTCAGGTAAGGCTTTGGGGCAAGGAAGATGCATCTTACAGAGTTGAAGGAAACAAAATTTTCAAAGTTTTATTGAATATTTACTATGTACACTTCTACAAACATTTCCTCTGGGGGAGGTGACTTAAAGTTCTCAAATGATATGCAGCACAAGATTTGACGGGTTTTATCAAACTGGAAAGTTTCTTTTTTTTTTTTTAAAATAAAGCTTTTTATTTACAAAACATATGAGTGATTTTTCTACATTGACCTTTGCAAAAACTTTTTTTTTCCCAAGCTTTTCCCCTCCTTCCCCCCACCCCCACCCCTAGATGACAGGTAATCTAATACATGATAAATACGATAAATTATATGACAAATACAATACATGTATACATATCTATACAGTTATCTTGGAAAGTTTCTAAGTATGAACATAATGATAGTTTATGTCTCTCAACTGGAGATCAGCATTTTGGTCATGCTCACTACCTTCCATTTGTGTACTTGAAAAAAAATTTATGGTAGACAGTATGAAGTTTTTTCAACCTTATCTGTTCCTTCACTTGGAAGCCCAAGTATAGATTGACCTTTTTTGTGGAGGATCTCATAAGGTTCTTTATAAAATTTCACTACAATCTGGTTAAGTGTTATAAGGAAGGTGGGGCAGGTATGTCTGATATTATAATGATATGGGACATTCCTAGATCATTTAACAGTTAATTATAAAAGGAAGTTTACTTAGCCATAGTCTAGAAAAGATACTTAAGAGTATAACATTTAAATTAGATGAACATGGCCTGTCTCATCTCCATTTAAAAATATTTCTGGTCAATAGAGTAAACTGTGATGATTTAGAGTATCCACCCGAGTCCACATGGGTGTGCATCTTTTATCTTCTTGGATGACCAGGAAGTGACAATCCTTGAATCTTATTCCCTAGACCAAATTTTGAGGACACATTCCTTACCTTAGATGAAAGAAAAACAAATCCTGTTAGATACAGATTACATCACACAAATATCCCATGAAATGATGCGTTTTGTTACTCTTGGACATGCAATTAAATCAAATATGCCAACTTTTTTAGTTACTTCAACTAAAAGAATTTCTGAGTCATCATTTCATTTCACTGCCACCTCTATTTATCTGTATTAATTTATGAAAAGAATGTTATTGTAGATATGGTTCATTTAATATATCAATCATTTTTCTTTGGGGAAAAGTCACCCATTTATGTTTCTATGTGGTCTAGCCCTTTTCCCATCACTTCATCACAGTCCCTGTAGAAACTAAAAGGAACACACAGAATTGAGGCTATTTTTTAATTTTTATCTATAAGCTGCTGTAGCCAAATAATTCATCACTTAGTTTCCAAACTATTATTGATGAGACTCTCTATATTTAGTGAAGCTAGTACATAGCAAACATTCTGTGGGTGAACCATAACCATATACTTTCCAGCTTGATGTAAACAAAGTCTGACAGATTGTGCCTTTGATAAGAGCCTTGGATATGAGGAAAAATCAGAGGAGGTCTTTCATGGAGGAACATAGGTGAAACTCAAAAATTAACTAACAATGCAAGACATTATATAATAAATGCCATAGGTGCTGTAAGAGTTTAGAGGATGGGGTAGTAGGATCTTTACATAAAAAGAGAGGTCATTGGGGATGTTAGTATCTTTTGCTAGAGAGACCTATATGAATAGAAAAGGGGTAGGGGAGCTAGCAACCGATTCTAGTGACTAGGGCAGGGGCAGGGGAGAATGGCCAGTGGAGGAGGACTAGGATGGAATGTAATTGATTTTCCATAGAGAACCACTATGGCATAAGAGACAGGGATGCCTTTTGAGTCAAGAAGACTTGTGTCTAAGTCCTATAGCATTTCTGGCAGTGTGACTGGACACATAGTGCCCCAGCTAGTTGTCCAAAACTGTAAGTTACAGGCTAACTGTTGATTTGCATTAGTAAAAGGAGTTTTCTTGTTAGGAACATCATTAAAATCTTGGGCCTAGATGGGAAAAACACAACAAAACAAAACACTACCATCTTAGCAGAATATGATACATAAAAAACAATTAGTTACACTAGGAATTATTCTTGTAATAACTGTCCTGGCTCTTTCATTTAAATAAATGAATAATGTTTCTTCTCTCTAGCTTCACTGTCTTCTGGAAAATAAGGAGTTTAGATTTAGATGATCTCTATGTTTATCTTCTTCCAGTCCTGAAATTGTTTTCTTATTCCTGCAGAGACACCTCAACCCTGTAAGCTGTATACCATCCCCATTCCGGTAGCCAGGTGCTACACATGTAGTTGGAATCAGGACAGCTTTGGTAAGGAATCTGTGCAACAGTTTTCTAGCTTATGCCAAAGAAATTTTATCTGCTGTTTCCTTCCCACCTCTGTTTTGGTCTCATCACTTTCCTAGCTTGTATAACAGCTATCCATTATTCTGGAATCTGTAGCTCTTTCATTCTCCCATCAATTCTCAAAGGTAGCTAAGAGGCTCATTCCAATGAAACACAAAAACCCTTCAACTCAGCAGTGTGCTGGTGGAGTCACTAGTGTTTGGGTTAGTTTTAGAGGTTGGTAGCCTTGTACTCTGATTTCAGCCTTCTTACTAAAATATGATGTTACCTGAAACACATCTTTATCTTGCCTCTTCCTATGAAATAATCTGGAGGGAGTTATCCTTATTCATACTTGTTCTGGATACCTCTGAAAAGGCTCAGAAAAAAGTGCAAAACTTTCTGAGTTTCTGAAAAGAAAGTTCTCTAGTGGGTAAATTTAATTTAATAATTATTTGTATGATGCTTTGTAATTATTTGGAAATATCTGAATAGAGATGATGATCAAATGAAGACAATATGGTCAGAAAACCTGGATTCAAATGCTCATTGCCATTTACTACCAATGTAAATTTGGACCAGTAATACATTTCACATAATTTCACACATTTCATACACATGATACACAAGTCATATTGAGGCACTCTGTACTTCAATTATTCATTTGCAACATGAAGGGATTAAACCTCTTAAGTTTCTTCCACTTCCATATCCAGACTAGGAAATAAATAAGACTAGGGAAGTGATAACTAACATTTATATAGTACTTTGTTTGTCAAGTGCTATACAGGTATTAGTACATTTGATTGTAGAGAGAGAATTGAAGATACAACCTTGGGAAACTACTTTAAGGGGTTCAGGAAAAGGATGGCCAATATAGAGAAGTAACAGACAGGATGAAAACCAAGGGAACTTTATGCCTCAAAAAAGTCAAAGTATGAGAATACCAAGAAAAGAGGTTGGGAGGAAAAGGCAATTAGGACATTAGAGAACTTTCAGAAAGTCTTTTTAATAGAATTGTGGCAATTGCTCAATCAGCAAGCACTTAATAAGTGCCTATTATGTGGTCAGGCACTGTGTTGTTTGGGGGAAAAAATGCCAAGTTACAAGGGAAAGTGAAATGAGAAGAGAAGATTTTGTAAATAAACACCTTTTTTGTTTTTTTAAAAACAAACAACTTTGTCAAGAGACAGCATGGTACAGTGAAAACAGTGCTGAACTTTGTATCAGGAAAGTCTAAGTCTAAATCCTAGCTCTGTCATTGACTAGATATGTATGATCTTAGGCAAGTCATTTTGTAAGTTTCACTTTATCTTCAAAATGGAATAGTAATTTTCACATTGCCTGCCTCTTTGAATTGTGGTAAGCAAAGTATTTTGCAGAATTTAAAGCATCATATAGATATTGGTAATTATTAAGAAGTTTGTTCATGAAGGGTAGAAGGGAAGGTAACTGGCTAAATAAGTCAATAACTGCTAACAATGACAAGGCATTTTGTATATTGGTTGTTTGTTTGTGTTTATGGGAAGATCTGGGGAGAAGAGGAAAAATTAAAGCATGAAAGAGAAAGGGTGATTACTGGTCAAAGACCTATAGGAAGGAGGGGACATGAGATCAAAATCACAGAAAGGGAGATTAGGTTGGCTAAGATTTGGGATACCTCCTCCTCTGAGAAAGAAGGGAGAAATGTGTGATGGTGAGAAGTCATGAGAAATGGAAGAAGGGCATCCTTACCATATAATCAGAGAGCAGGGGCAGGTTAATGTTCTCATTCCTGAATAGAAGGTATTATCCTGGCAATGCCTTATGCTGAGTTTGGGGCTAAATATGACTAGAATTTGAAGTATACTTATGGAATCTATTCCTTGTTTCTCTACAGACATCCTAAAGGAGATCTTGCTTAAAGAAAGGGAGTTGTTCCAGCCAGGGACCCTTGAGGATGAAGAAGAGGAAGACTTTGAGGCAGATGGATCCTTTGCTGATCGGGATTCCCTATTCTCTACTACTTCTATGGCATTCAGACACTTGACCAGATCAACAGGCTCACTCCAAGCCTCTGACCCTAGCTTCTCAAACCACCTATTAAGTTCTTTTGTCTCAGGGCTCTCAGACTGCATGGACAGTGGCTACATGGAAGACAGTGATGAAAGTTCCCCTGATCGGCCACGAAAAGAAGGCCAGGAGGAACAAGACCTCCAAAGACATAGGAGGAAGTTTAATCGATTTTATAAACTCTTCAAAAGCAAGAGCCATACAGTACTTCAGAGAGACTCCCAGAGCCCAGTGAAAGGGACTGGCTCTGCTATACTCCCTCTTCGGCGGACAGGGAGTCTGTGCAGCCCCTTAAACATGCTTTCTTTGCCCTCTTCCTGTTCCCAGCGTTCCCATTCCCTTCCCCAGCATATGCTAGAGAGCCAGCTTTCAAGCTGGCTACATCCCACTACTACCCATCATCGACATCGGAGGCCTTTCCTTAGTGGTGATGAGGACTCCAAGGCCTCCACACTGCGCGTTGTGGTCTTTGGCTCTGACCGAATCTCAGGAAAGGTTGCCCGGGCTTACAGCAATCTCCGGTGAGAGGTGGAAGAAGGAGCACTACTTTCTTACCCATTCAGACCCTTTAAGATAGTCCCTGTTAACCAAGAGACAGAGGAGCTGGGAGGAAGGGATTATTTCTAGTTGGGAAGGCAAGTCAGCATAATAGTCTCGTCCACTTAAGTGTACTAAGACATCCTGGTCTGTTTCTAGGTATGGTGGTGGGGCCCATGGGTGGAGAATCAGAGGATCAAAGAAAATGGGGATGAGGGAGGATACCATATGTTCATTTTATCATTTGTCTTATCCTTGTACCAGGAAGTTGGAAAGCAGTTGCCCACTCCTCACACGGTACTTCAAGCTCCAGTTCTTCTATATCCCAGTAAAACGAAGTTATCAGTCTATATCTAGTACTTCTCCTGCTCATCCATACCAGTCACACCTCACATCCACAGATTCCCTAAGGCATCTTACTCCAATGGTATGTGCTGAGTTGTTAGAGAGAAAACTGGACAGTATGCCTACATATGGTGCTACCTGCTAACATTAACCACATCAAAAAGAAGTAAGATAGGGATAGAGGAGAACAAGGATTGAGATGTGGAAAGGAAGGAGAAATTATTTTTTGAATTGTGCATTTTTGAGGTTATTAGATCAGTAACAATATTTACTGAGGTCTAACTGTAAGACACTGCTATTAGGTGCTTATAGGATATATAAAGAAATAAAAGACACTGTTGTTGCTATGCAAGAGTAAGAAAATATAACTGGAGACAAGTATAAATAAAAAAAGTTAAAAGAATTATACAAGAGAGATCTGGCAAATGTGTTGTGAAGAAAATGCACATAAGCTTTAAAACAACGAATATGTGAGAGGTTATTGCTTATGCAAATACTACTACTACTAATAATAATAATGAGAGACAGTGTAGCACTCTGGATAGAGAGCTGGCTTGAAGGTTAGGAAGACCTTTGTCATAGTCTAATAATGTGTTCATGCATATGTCATATAAATTCTCAGTGCCCCAGTTAACTCATTAAGTTATAGATAATTTTCTCATCTGCAGTTTCCATACTCCTTACCAGTTTCTCACACCATTATAATAAAAAATAATTTTTAGAAACCATAGTAGAAACTCGAAAGGAAAACAAAAGATTTGGGCTTTAGATTTAGTTATCTACTTCATCCCATTGTTGGATGATTCCCTTTAGTTGAGTCTCGAATGTTGATTCTGATGCCTCTTGGATTAGAAATCTTGAGCCTCATCCCCATATACCTCTTATCTGTTCCCATTACAGGACATTTCCCCGTCTTTGGAGGACAGCACAAATGACATTTCCCATTACCTTGGAATGCTGGATCCCTGGTATGAGCGCAATGTGCTGGGTTTGATGCACCTGCCCACCGATGTCTTGTGCCAGGTAGGCAGGCCAGAGGAATAGGGGAGAGGGAAGGAAGATGTTACCTCAAGATCTAAATTTGGGGATTCCCTTTCCTTACTTGGACTCAGGTCCTAAGAACAGTTCCTAGACCTGGAGGAAGTGTGCATAGAGAGCTGGTCTTGAAGCCAGGAAAACCTCTGACATACTGGCTGTGAGACCTGAGCAACCTCTCAGTGATCCAGGTAACACTCCTAAGAATACAAGTTGTAGAGAAGGTGCCATCTTCATTGCTTAGAGGTAGTTTCCTCATCCAGGAGTTCTCTAGACCAATGAAACTATCCTTATCCCTTTAAATCTGGGACAAGGCATTTGTCTATCTTAGGCAAAGTTTGAAACTGACATCTCTTCCCTATATGGTCTTCTCCATTCTGAGGAATTCACTTTAATATTCACAACTTGATTTTTCACTAAATAAATGCCTATAGACAACACAGTGCAATTTTGCTACTGGAAAAAAAAAACAGTCATTTAATAGATTTTTGTAATACCCCATGCTATACCCTATTGTATGTACCATGCTGTGTAGGTAACTACCTATTTTCCCTGGCCTTACTTCTGTCCATTTAATTAAGTGGAAAGGAATAATGACATAATGGTGGTAATTAAGGAAAACCTAAATCCTACTATGTTCAGGAGTTATGACTGAGGATACTCCAGCCTTATCATTTTTGCTCTCTGGTGTCCTAGGGATTAGGCACAATTCTGGCAACTTCCACGATCTTTCTGCTTCCAGTCCTATTTTATGACCCCAGGAACTGATATTTGGAAGCTATGTTTTATCCCTGTCTACCCTTTCCTCAACCCTCTCCCTTAGAAGAACAACAGAAAGAAGTGAAAGAACATAGATCTAACGTCCCTGTAGTTTGCTCTTTAACTCATCCTCTGCCTTTAAAGTTACTTGTTTCATACTGTTCGTGCCAGTGCTATCTTTTTATTTCTCTTTGCAGCAGACTTTGAAGCCAGAGGCTGGGCCACTGGAGAGTGCTCAGGAGCAGTTGCCCATCCTGGCAGACATGCTGCTTTATTACTGTCGTTTTGCCACAAGACCAGTCCTGCTGCAAGTCTATCAGACAGAGGTATAGACAGAGGCTAAAGGGGAGAGTTTCTTTCCTCTTTTTGCCACTTCATTGGTTTTCAAATTGCCATTAGCACCATTTCTTTTGGGTATTTGATCAAACAAACTGTATAGTTAAAATTCTTTGAATGAAGAAGTGGTAGAAAAAGGGAAAGAGAAAGGGAACAAGCATTTACAACTTACCAGGCAGTTGTACCAGAAATATGCTAAATACTTTAAAAATATGATCTCATCTGCTCCTCAAAATAACCCTGTGAGGTAAGAGTTATTTTATAGTTGAGGAAATTGAGGCATACAGAGATTAAGTGAACTGCCCAAGACCACACAGCTAGCAGATATCTGAACATGGATTTGAACTCACATCTTCCCAACTCTAGATCCAGTACTCTATCCACTATGCCACTTTGCTCCCACAAGCTCTGCACTATGACTGGCTAACCTTGGGCAGATTATTTCACTTCTGTTAGCCTTAGTTTCTTCACCTATAAAGTTAGGAAGCAGAATTAGATGTCCCTTCTTTTTAATGTCCCTTCTATCTCTGATATTCTGAAGTCTTTAAAGAGAAACTGGGTTCTTGGGGAACCTGAAAGAATTTAAATTCATTAAATTTAAAATCAGTAGGAATTAGTTTCTTCTCCATGGCTTCTTCTTTGACATACCTCAGAGCAAAAGGACTTAGAAAAAGGGAGGCCAGTATGTAAACAGTACCTTTTGGCTCCCTGTGATCACAGATAATTTTTTCTGTAGTTGACCTTCATCAGTGGGGAGAAGACAACAGAAATTTTTATCCACTCTCTGGAGATGGGTCACTCTGCAGCTGTTCGTGCTATCAAGGCTTCTGGTAGGTATTACCTTTAAGAGGCCCAGGAAAGGCATGATAGATGGTAATATGATAGATAGTGTTAGAATTGCCTCTTCTTTCCCACTCTACTACACAAAAACAGTGTGCTAGGGTGGTCTTTAGCTCAGAAGAGTGTACCACACTGGTCTGGAGAAACAAAAGGCCTTATGTCCAAGAGGGAAAGAGCACACTGCAAGTTAGGAGACTTGGATTTTAGTCTCTGTTCTGCCATTTATTTAATACCTGTTCAATTTTGATCAAATATCATCCTCACTATCTTTTATATGATGAGAGAGTTGGACTAGAGCATTTCTTTTATCTCTAACATTTCCTGGAAAAACTGACTCCTAGAGGAAGCTTTGTACACACATTCAAAAATGATATTGAGACTTTCAGCAAAATGATGGAGTCATGTCTAAGTAGATCCCAAGGCAAATATGTCAAAAACCATAAAGGAACAGCAAACAAAAGAAGGAAAAACAAAGAAACCCTTACAGGAAAACATACAAAAATCTGAAGAGCTGAATATACTAGAATAACTTCTAAAGTGTTTTAAAATAACAAGAGGTAAAAGGAGGCTAGTGTGTATGAACATAAGATCACTGAATGAAAAAAATTTTTAAAGTGAATATAGGAAGGGGGCAGCCAGGTGGTGCAGTGGATAGAGCACCAGCCCTGAAGTCAGGATGACCTGAATTCAAATCTGGTCTCAGACACTTAACACTTTCTAGCTGTGTGACCCTGGGCAAGTCACTTAACCCCAACTGCCTCAGCAAAAAAAAAAAAAAAAAAAAAAGTGAATATAGGAGTTGACACAATGATATTGAAATGTCTCATTGTAGCAGCAGATTCTTACAAATAAAGGAGTTCATGCCAGCCTCTCCGCCCCCCCCTGCAAAAAACAAAAACAAAAGCAAAGGAAAACAAACAAGAACAAAATTTTTAAGTAGCAAAAACCCAGGAAGACATTATACCTCTACAAACCAAAATAAAAGAACTCCATGAAATTAATACAAGAATTATTTCCCTCAGAAAAACACAAAATGAAAAAGAGTCTGAAATCATTGAATAAAATTACCCAAGACTACAGAATACAAAATGAAAATCAATAGGAACAAAAAGGCATCATATTTAAGGGGGAGGAAAATACTAACATGGAAATTAAGAGTCCTGGATTCTAGAGTATCAAATACAAAACCATAACATCCCTGCCTTCAAAGAGCTTATATTCATCTGAAGGATGGAAAAGAAAGGGTGAGGAACTAAGTAAAATGATTTTTCTTGAAATTATTTACCACAAATAAAAGCTATTCAAATAATCCAATCCAATCAATATTTATTAAGCACTTACTGTGTGCCAGGAACTGAGCTAAGTGCTAAGAATACATTAATAAAAAGAAAGATGGTTCCCACGCTCAAAGAGTGTACTGTCTAATAGGACAGAAAAACTAGAAGGATGAGAAGTTGGGGAGGCTGGAAGACCAGGGAGTATCTCATTCCATAGAGTTGAAACTAGACAGAATAGCATATGCAGAGTAGTCTAGTTTCTGTCCTTATAAAGGAAAGCATTGGGAAGATTGGTATTCCAGTCATAAGGGAGTTGGAGCTAAGGGTCCTGGAGCTAAGTTGCTCAAGGCTTGAAAAAAATAAAACAAGGCATTGTAGCAGAGGCAGAATGGAGAGGAATTTGGGAAGGAAAAGGGAGATTCCTAAATTATACTCTTATCTGAGTATACATATCTTATCTGAGATACATAGAAAAAGGTAAACAAAAAAATCAAAATATATATGTCAGTAAAAATAAATCTTGGGGTTGTTTTTTTGTATGGGAGCCCAAAGAAGAGTAAAAATTCAAAGTTGACTTAGAGATTGTTATTTTGGAGTACAAAGATGGTAATATCCAAGACAGAAATATTATTTGTCTGAGACAGAAATGGTATTTGGGTAGAGAAGAAGGTATACAGTACTACAGTTTTCAAAGAAAATCAAAGTATCAACCATCATATGAAAGATGGCTCTAGATAATGTGGCCCTATGGGCCACATAGTGACTTAACTGTAAAATGTCACTATATTTTTATTTAATTTGTTAAGCATTTCCCAATTACATTTTAATCTGTTTCTGATCATGTTTGGGACTGTCAACTGTATGCCCCTCATTGGTCATATGCTTGATACCTTTGCTCTAAATTATTCCCAAGCACACACATAAAATATTATCAATTCAAAAAATGCTCCCAACCTCTCAGATCCAATAAACAATCCAAACTGAAAAAACTGAGAGTTCACTTCATATCTGTTAAATTGGGGAAAATGGCAAAATATGGAAACAGTGAATTTGGTGGGGAGAACAATAAAAAGACACATTAATACTGTGAATTGGTCCAATCATCCTGAAGGGCAATTTGGAATTATGCAAGAAAAATTACTGACCTGACCGACCATACCATTGACCCAGAGATCCTACTGGTGAGTCTGTACCCACAGAAGGCTCAAAAATTGAAGGAAAAAAAGGAAAGTCTATAGGTGCCCATCAACTGGGAAATGTCAAAACAAATGAATACTATTTCTCTGTAGAAATTATGCATGTAAAGAATTCAGAGAAATAGAAAGAATGGTATGAAATGATGAAGAGTGAAAGTCTTTTTTTTTTTTTAAATTAAGCACTTAGAATGTGCCAGACATGACTGTAGGTGCTAGAACTACAGATACAAGATGTGTGACTCCCCCCACTACCTTTAGGGAACTTACATTCTATTGGAGTAAAACAATATATACAAAAAAAAAAAAAAGAAAATTAAAAATATATACAAAGTAAACGAGGCAATTTTTGAGGAGTGGTAGGAGGATCTGGAGAGAATCAAAAAGGCCTGAGTTATGAGGAAGAACCTGAGCTGAGTTTTGAAGAAACTTAGGTATTCTAAGAAGTAGGGATGAGGAAGTACATTTCAGGCATGGGTACAGGCTATGAAGGACATAAAGAGAGGAAATGCAAATTTCTATGTTAAGGGAGAGCAAGAAAGGTCAATTTTGCTGGATTGAAAAGTGTATGAAAGAGAATAATATGTAATAAACTTGGAAAGGTAGACTGGAACCTGCTTGTGAAAGGTTTTACAAATAGAAAAATTTGCATTTTATCTTAGAGACAATAGGAAGTTGGTGGAGCTTATTAATCAAGGGAGTGATAATATATTATACATTCCTGCTCTGAGCTTCCGTTTTCTAATCTGTAAAATGGGGATAATGATATCTAATTAACCTCACAGGGTTGTTGAGAGGCTCAATATGTGAACATATGCAAGTTTTAAAGTGCCATATAAATGTCAGCTTGTATTCTGAATTGATTGTAAGAGCTAAAAACAATCACATTATTAAAAAGTTAGAGAATAGAAAATTATATATATATATTTATAGATGTATATAGAAAATGAATTTGTAATTATACAACAAAGAAATCATTTAAAAAATCCTACTTGAACTACATAAAAAGCTTTTGCACTAATAAAATGATGCTAGAATAAGAATATATGAATGGTGGGAAAAACTTTAAAATATCTCATAAAGGTAGGACATCTCAAATGTCCAAGGAATTGGAATGTATTTGTTATATTGTATTATTCTCTAATAGATAAGAGATCTAAACAAACTTCTCAAAAGAAAAAAAGCAATCTATCAGCAGCCATCTAAAAAAAGTTCTCAAAATTGATAATCACAAAAATGGAAATTAAAACAATCTGATGTAATTTCATAAATAACATTGTCAGAGATAAAATAATTTCATTTTGTTGAAGATATGGAAAAACACATTAAATCACTTCCAATGGAGGCATCCACATGTAAAACAATTTGGAATTTTGCAAAATAAGTTACAAAATTGTTCAAAACCTTTTACCCAGCTGTTATTGGGGTTATTAACAGGTTATTAACAACAAAGAGATATCTACTATTATGAAAATATTCATTGTATCACTCTTTATAATACCAAAAAATTAGAAACTCTGTGTCAGTCAACAAATTGTGGTAAATGAATAATATAGCTAGGCCATAAGAAGAATTGTATAATGGAGAGTTATGCAAAGTAAAATAAAATTAATAGAAATGTTATACATAATTACTACAACTATGTAAATAAAGATAATGTCAAATAGCAACCATATTCAAATCAAAAATCTTAGTGGATCAAAAATATTGGTACTAACTTTTAAAAGATATCTTTCTCAGTTTTTCATTTGTTAAAAAAAAAATCAGACTGTAAAATTGCATGTTTTATCAGCCAAAATTACTCTTTTAGCTTGGAAGTTTGTACATTCAAACAGATTCAATTGGTTTTATGCTCAGGTATGAATGATGTTTTGAAATGAAATTTATAAATTAAAAAATTTTAGTACCTAAACCATTAACAATTCAGAAAGCTTCCCAAGCACAATAAATAAACATAAAGAAAAAAAAACTGCAAGGATGACATCATATTTCAACTTATATTAAGTTCTTCCTGACTCCAGCTTAATTTCATTTGGACACCAACTGATTTCCTTCAGGTTCTGTGTCTGGACTCTTTTACTCATGGTCATTCTTAATATCTGCTCCTACTAGTCAGGGATTGGTGAGATTCTAAGATCAGATAGGTGAGTGATGGAATCTCTGAGGGAATGCTTAGAATGAAATGACCTGACTAGATCTGGTCTGATTTTAGAAGATTGTGATTCAGTGAATCAAAAACAATCACTTAAAGCAATGAAAGTTTTAATTGGGCATTAGGTGTGATTTCCTGATAGCAGAAAGGGAGTTAAAGGGGCTAGATTTAAGAGGAAGGGGCTATTGAGGCCTAGAATTGAGGGCCTTGAGGAAGGAGGGGTAATAGAATCATGAGACATCTGTATATGTGGCTGTGGAGAGAAGGAAAAAAGACGTCTGGATTGAAAAGTTTGGATCTGTGTTATAAAGGTCCTGGCAGTAAACGGCTGGGCATTGATGGAGACCGAGAAGCCATCCCACTTACACTACAGATTATCTACAGCAAGGTAAGGGGTTGATCCTGAAATCTTGTCCTCCCTCTAAATATTGAGCCAGTGCAAGAATTGGGAACTGCCCCTCTCTAGCTTTTCTTTTTTTTCTCTTTTCTTTTTTCTTTTTTTGTGGCACAATTGGGGTTAAAATTACTTGCACAGCTAGTAAGCATTGTGTCTGAACTGGATTTGAACTCTGGTCTTCCTGACTCCAGGATGGCTGCTATCCACTGTGCCATCTAGCTACCCCACTGCCTTTTCTTTGCTCAAAAATTTTATTCTGGGTCATATCTTTGGTTTTTTCTCTTAATTCCTGAGTCTAGAAAAGTTCTAGTTCTTTCTCTGCATATGTGCCCTTAAATAAATACCTTTACATGTTGGATCCAATTTTTTTCCTGTTTAAAAATGCAGGGGCTATATTAAATTGTCCCTAAGCTTCCCTCGAGTCATTATTTTCTATTGTTCTTTGACATTGAGGTAAAAAGACCTTAAGAAATTTACAAAATGATATTAATATATGTGACTACAAATTAAATACATAGGTGCTTAGTAAAGAGATATCAGATGAGAAAGTCTTGCTAGAAAAATACCACTGCAGGATCACTGCTGGATTAAACCACTTACATACACCATAATGGCCAGGATCACTATCTCTCCCCCACCCTCAAAACAGCAGGCAGTAAGATATAGGTTAAACATGTGCAGTTCAAAACATATTTCTATATTCATCATGCTGAACAAAAAAAAAAAATCAGATCAAATGGGAGAAAAAAACACGAGAAAGAAAAAAGCAAACAAACAATAACAACAAATAAGGTGAAAATCCTATACTTTGATCTACTCAGTCTCCATAGTTCTCTCTCTGGATGTGGATGGCACTTTCTATCACAAGTCTATTGGAATTGCCTTGAATCAACTCAGTATTGAAAAGAAGCAAGTCCATCATAGTTGATCATCACATAATCTTGTTATTGTGTGCAATGTTTTTTTGGTTCTGCTCACTTCACTTAGTATCAGTTTGTGTAAATCTTTCCAGGCTTTTATGAAATCAGTCTGCTGATTTTTTTTCTTATAGAACAATAATATTTCACTATATTCGTATACCATAACTTATTTAACCATTCCCTAACTGATGGGCATTCATTCAATTTCCAATTCCTTGCCACTACAAAAAGACTGCTATGAACATTTTTGCACATGTGGACCCTTTCCCCTTTTTAAAGATCTCTTTGGAATATAGACCAGTAGAGATGCTTCTGCATGTAAATGGGCGATTAGGGTGTACATTTGGAACAAGGCTAAAGGGTCTTCTTGGAGCTAAGCTTGGCTACCTTTATTTGCTCTTACAGGGGGCCATTAGTGGGCGGAGGCGATGGAACAATATGGAGAAAGTGTGTACCTCTATCAACCTTAACAAGGCTTGTAGGAAGTTGGAGGAGCTAGGTAAGTGAAATTGGAAGAGGGAAGGAAGGGATTAGATCCATGTATTTGATGGGGTTAATGGCTATTGGGAATCAATTTCTCAGTTCTTTGGGGGCCAGCCCTAACCTTCTTCCTCTTTCAGGCCTATTGTACATTGATCGGGGTCAAAGGGTACTTCCAGAGCCTGAGCTTATAATTTGAGAATTATGTCTTGTTTAGATTCTAACATGGAATCTCTGACCTTGACCCTGACTGAAGTGGTGAAGAGACAGAACTCTAAGTCCAAGAAGAGCTATAACCAGGTATTAGCATCCTTTATCTCCTTGGCCTCCACTCCACTTTCACTCTCATACACAAGTGGCCAGCAAAAGTTTGGGGGACATCAGGGAATAGGGAGATAAAGGAAATGAATTCAAAGACATATATGTAAACATATATGTAGGAAAGGAAATATGGGGGTTTGTGTGGGGAAACAATTTGTGGGATGGAGGGAATGTCTATTTTGTTGGAAAATCCCCAGATCAGAGACCAGAATCCCTATTTTGGTTACTGAGTCACTAATTCAAAGCTTCTCCATAGATCAGCACATGGCAGATTAAAGTGGACAAGGTACAAATCATTGGCTCCAATGGCTGCTCCTTTGCTGTTTGTCTGGATCAGGATGAACGAAAAATCCTACAAAGTGTAGTCAGGTAATGGAAACCTTTACCCAGAAAAAACCTACAGCTTTGTGTTGGGGAGAGGAGAGTGTTGCATCTGGTACATATCTCTTTCTCCCCAACTGACCCATCTCTCAGAACTGGGTTGGAAGAGGGGTGGGAACTGGAGGATGTTCTTGTAAGATCTTTCCCTAAACCAAGGTCTCCCCAACAGGTGTGAAGTTTCTCCCTGCTACAAATCTGAGAACAGCAGCCTTTGCCCACAGGCCCAGAGACTTTCCTTCCTACCACCTCAAAACTCACCGGAGCTCTGCTCCTTCTTGTGTTTGCCCATCATGACCTTCAGTGGAGCTTTACCCTAACACAGCAAACTCGAGATCTTCATTTGGATTTGATACTTCACAAGGAAACATGGACTCTCACCTCCCAAACCAGAATCCTCTCATTCCAGAAAACCAGGGCTTGCAATTGTGGCTCTTCCTGAAGACGATGGAATTCACTATCAGCCATTTTTTACATGGGATGCTGATGATGTTTGTTTTTTTTCCCCCCCAGCAGGAAAAGGAACAGAAACCTTTATCTCAGTAGGAAGAGATTGTCTTCTCTTCATATAAGCATGCTTTATATGGGAGAGAGAAGAGAGGGTGATAAGGGAGACATGAATTAAGTCTATCTTCCCTTCTGACTACATAAGGGAGTGACTTAAGGCAGATCAATTAGCCTCTCTCTGGGCCTAGTTCCCTTATCTATAAAATGGAGGATATCTTGGTCCTTCCTAAATCTAGGCATCTGGGAGATAATCTAGCTCTAAAATCTATGATTTTGTCTCAGATTCTAGATGTTCAGTTATGTGCCTTGGCTGCTGCCTTTGAATGCTAGTCCTCTTTTCTTTCATTCCAGACCCTGAGATGAAAGGCTTGCAGGAAAATGAAGAACAAATAAGGGAGAAATTCTGTCCCAGAAGGCTATTCAAACCCAACCCCTGCCTTTTTAGCACAAGATGCATGTCAAGGTTCTAACAAGGACCTAGCATTATTTTAAAGGTTGGAGAAGACATGAGATGTGTAAGAAGTTTACATTGTAGTTGGAGAGATGAGATAATACATATGACATACTTTGTGTGTAACAGTAAATTAATAATATACTTAACTATATAGTTAATAATTAAGAATATACTGAAGAATTAATGGTACTTCAGTTTAACTCTAAACAACTCACAGTAGTGAGGAGTTTGATCTAAGGCAGCTCCATCTTGGCCTGATCCAAGGGGATTTATTAGAAAACACCAAAAAAAAATTTTGTTATACTAAAGCTTTATCTGTATCAAGGTCCTGTACTATGTTCCAGAACTTTGTATTTAAGTTTTATTGTACTGTATCACTTGTGTACAAAGGGGTCTATATAATATACATTACATTCCTTCCCCATAGACCCTCTTACTAGAAAATGGATTCCAAACCAAGATGATTAGACAGCAAAAAAGAAGTATTTGAAGGACTATCATGTGAAAAAGAGTTGGAGCAGCTAGGCTTGTTTTGTTTGACCAGGGAAAGCAGAACTAAGAGCAATGCTAGTTTTAGCAAGATCTGAGAAAATGTGTCCTAATAGAACTCTATCTACCATAGGTACTTAATGATATTTATTGTATTTCTCTGCACAAATAATAGAAACATAATATAGTGGATAGAGTCTGGGAGATTTACATTCAAGTTCTACCTTCCATATATGCTGCCATGTGATCCCTTAGCAAGTCATTTAGCCTCTCAGTGCTCCCAGGCAATCTCTAGAATTCTAGAAGTTGCAGAACTGTTGTCAGTCCAATTATTGAGGAAATTTCCACAAGAGGAGATCCCTACACCAAAGAGATCACAGGTCCACTAAAAAAACAAAAAAACAAAAAAAACAAACAAACAAAAAAAAAAACTATGCAGAAATGAAGTACACTCCCTGGGATGGTAGGGACTTGAATATCTCTGGTGGATTTCATGCAGAATCTATTTAACTATTTGTCAGAGAAGATGTTGAATAGGTCCTTTCCTAAGTATGAATTGGATTAGATGACATTTAACTTCCCTCTCACTTCGGAGATTCTGTAAATTCTGATTAAATTCTATCCCTTAATTGAGGAGATAAATCTTGAAAGTAGAGAGTAGGTTTTAGATAGGCAGAAAAGGGAGAAGGAGAAGGTAAGGATAGGGAGGAATAATGTGAATAATAGCAAGGTACAGAATTTCTTCTCTAATTCTGAGTACTTTTTTTGGCTACTTAATTCAACCACTCTTTATTAAAGTGTATGTGAGAAACTACAGGTGCTGGAAATACAAATATGGTATGAATATGACACACAATCTCTTTACTTCTCCACCCTTTTTACTGTCCCTGGGCTGTATCAGCTACCTGATTTGCACTCATTCTGGACAGGCTCATTCTGTCAGGGATCTCGAGGGAGAATTCTCCCTGATTGGGAGAATACAATCCTACTGTACACTATACCCACCAAACCCCACCATCTTGCTTCCCATTTAACAAAGCAGCCAATTTAACTTCATTAACTCTTAATAAGAAACACTTACTAGACTACAAATGAAGCAGGAGTAATAAAACATTCCACTAAGAAACACACACTATTGTGGATACTACCATGATGAACACAAAATTTAAGAGAATCATAGCAAAGACGCAGAGGTATAGGAAATGCCTGCAGCAACTAATAATTCTAGACTTTGGACTTTTTCTTTTGAGAACATTGTGTACAACAATTCACTGATGGAGTGAGGGGCACCACTAATGGGTGCTTTATTTGAGTTAACCCTTTTCTGGTCTTATATTGTGTTATGTCCTTTCCACCAAAATAGAGACCTTGAGTCTGGAATCTTAAAAGAGCTTCTTCATATCTGCTCCTTTGGCTGGACTCTGAGGAGTTTCCATCAGGCAGCAAAGGATAGTGTAGGAAAAAACAAAAACATTTCTTCTTTGAATTAGCCCTTCTATTATATTGGAGTGGGGTTGGAGAAAGTTTTATGGAGAAAGATATACCGGAGTTATGTCTTGCAGATAGGGAAGGATGTCTGTAGGGGAGGGAATAAGGTAGTTCATTTTAGGTTAAGGAGACTGACCTGTGCAAGGCACAGGTGTGAAAAAGGGCAAAATATGACTTAGTTGGCCAAATGTGCTGATCTCCTTCTATCAAGTGCATAAGATGTTATCATGAAAAAATAGTTTCTGTCCCTCACTTCAGTTTCCCATTGCTGTTTTGATAGGTACCAAGTGCAGAGGTGCTGCCCAAATTCCCCACAAGCCTAGAGTTCAAAGTCTGGGAAAGATGTTCCTCAGACAGATGCCTTTGAGATCAGTATTAATTTGAATCCACTTCAGGAAGATAAAATATATAAAGAATCAAAAATTATAGGATAAATGAGTTCTGATGTGCTGTGTGTCCTCTCTGTTTCAATCCCAAACTCTTAAGCAAGATAATCATCCTAGCTTCATACAGTGGGTCCACGATTCAGACAGGCAAGACTTAGGTTGATAACTTCTGGGACAGATTAAAATATTCAACTAATTTCTGCCTTTTTGGATGCCCAGTCTTACAAGTACCTGAGTTGAGGCCCTGCCCTAGGCAGATATATGGGCAACATATCTGCCTCCTGCAAGACTGGAGTTTCAGGATTTCATAGAGGCAAGATGGTATGATGGAAAGAACACTGAACTTGGAATCTAAAAGTCATAGTTCAAGTACCAGATCCATTATTTGCTAACATTGTGACCTTCCTTGGATAATTCAGTATATCTCTTTGAACTTCAATTTTCTCATCTATAAAGTAAGGATGATAATATTTGCACTACAAATCTCACAGGGTTGTTGTAATAAAACTAAACTATCCTCTCCCAAGATCAAGGGATCTTGCTATTCATGAGTGGAAAATCCTATTCTAGAAATCTCTAGTACCTAGTTCATCCTTTTTCTCTTCTGTTTTGGTCCCATTACTGATCAGAGTGTGATATTTTACCTGTTTCTCAGGAAAGTAAAAAGAAAAAAAGGGTTAAGTTATTCAGAACCAATTAAGAGAGTAACTACTATATCAACATCCCATTTCACATTCATTGAGGTAAGAGGGAAAGCAATAGCTTAAATGACTGTTCAAATCCTACCTCTGATGGTTACTATTTATATGGTTTTGGGCTTGACTTTGTTTCCTCTTCTATACAATGGAGATGTTTGACTAGATGATTTGAGGTCCTACCATTCTGGATGTACTCTATAGCTGTTCCAGACCAAAGCTATTAGCCAGAATGTAATTATAGTCTTGTCCTGAATCTCTCTGCCACTCTATGCCAAAACTGTTAACTTAAATTGTTATGTGATATTTCTTCCCCTTTTTAGGAACAGGAGGGATAGAGAATTGTGATATGAAATTCAGATAGCTATGCCACATGAAAACAGACACACATAGAACAAATAAAATTTAACAAATTCAGATAGGCATATTAAGTTATACTATATAATAACTTGGCATAAATGGTTTGCTTACTTCAGTTCAATAGCCACTGATTAATGTGCCAAATACTAGATTCTAAAGGTGTAAAGTTAAAACTCTTCACAATCCCTAAAGAGTGATCAATGGCAACAGAGAGATCCAAAACATTCTAGGAAAATTTTGAGGAGAGAAATATTTTTTCTTTTTAAAAAAATTCTTTCATTAGAGTGTGTGTATTATGTGTGTGTATATTACACATACACATATGTATATATATGTATGTATACATATATATATATATATATATATATATATATATATATATATATATATATATACATATTGTCATGAAAGAAGGCTTCATGATGGAAGATGGTATCTGGAAGAATATCAGCCAGGCAGAGATGAGTCAGAATTGGCTTTCATTCCTAGAATGTGGCCATCAAAAATGTGATGAACCTGGAAAATGCAAGACAATGTCAAGAACAGGCTTGTGTTAGTGCCTACTTGACTTGGCACACACTTTTACTAAGAGAAAGTATGCATAATAAAAGGGCTTGAATGGCGGGAAAAGGGCTAAGCTAGAAAAACAGGTTTTACCTAACCACACATGATAACCACAACGTGTGGTTGTTTAAGAGCCAATCACAGGCCAGGAAAAAGGTTAAGGAATTTGGAATTGTACTGACGTCAAAAATTGTATATAAGTGAGAAACCTGTGGGGGGCAGCAGAGCAGCACAGAGCATCAGAGGATCAGCAGAGAGAGCAGCAGATGAAGCAGATGAATGTAATGGGTAAGGGGAGAAGATGTAGCTGACAATAAACGTTGCTGTGCCACACATGTCTGACTGGGCAGTTCTGTGAATTTTAGAAGGAGCTACAGGGGGCTCTCCGAAGACGTTCGATGACCTGGGTTGGTAACTATCGCCAATCTGTGCTCCCCTTGGTGAGTAGGGGGGCTTAGCAGGATGGTAGTATAGTTATAGTGAATAAGAGTCCTTGAATATATAAGGATGAATAATCAACATTTATTAGGCTCTATGCTAAGCACTAGAGATACAAAAACTGTATATTTTCATTTGTCTATACTCACAATCAACTGCAACCCTAATTCAAGTGTTTGTTGCATTTTGCCTGGATCTAACATAATACTCTTAACTGGTCTCCTTAGAGATTTCCAGTCTCCACAACTGGTCTTTAAATCCAGGTAATCTTCCTAATGTACCACTCTCTGTAATGCTAATCCTGGACTCAAAAATTTCCAGTGGCTTATTGCCTACTAATTAAAAATGTTAATGCCCAATTCCTACCATTCTGATATTTCTGATTCTCATTATTTAAGTATAGCTCATGTTTTCAGCATTTTTTTCATTTTGCTTCTCTTAATACTGTATTCCAGTCAAACTGGACTACTCTGCAACATCATTTTGTTTCTTTCCCATTCTGTCACTTTTCCTTGGGTGAGAAATAAGCCTTTCCCAACTTCAATCAAGTTCAACTCACTCAGGTGTCATCACCTCTCTGAAATTTCCTGGGGTTTCCCTTTAGCTCACTGAAAGTAATTCCTCAAAAATCTTACAAGCACTTTGCATAAACCACTCATTGACATTTACCTCACTCTCTTATATCACATTTATATCTTACCTTGATCTCCTTTTAGATTGTAATGTCTATGAGAGCCAGATGTGTGTTTCTAGAACTTATTAACTTTTTGTACATGGGTACTTATCAATATTCAATTGTGTAATGCACAATCCAGTAGGCACATTAAAAGGGTGAATCTCCTGCTGTTACTAAGCAGGTCTTTTGCCTTTCAACTGTATCAGCCTCACACAAGGAGACAGGAATCTTCTTCATAGACTAGCATACTCAGGAAATTTCAGTGGATACCCTTTTTCTTGATATGCATAGTACCTATCAATTATTATCTTCCTCAAATGAGCTCATTGGGCCATTCAGAAGAAAGTATGGAGAAAAAGAAAGATCAGTCAAAAACATCTGTAACCATACTTCCAGGTGCCTTAAATATAAAGCAGAGCCTCAGATGGTCTGACTATGGACGAAGTTCCTGTCATTATGCTTATGGTGAGATCCTGTGATAAGAGCAATATCTATCAGGATTCCCCCTGCCACACAGGTTAATCTGATTTTGTATTTAAAAGTGATGAATCTGTCCTTAACATTTGATTGGCTCAGAGAGAGTAAGATTCTAGTCCTATTGCTATAGTTGTAGTTTCCTAGTGGCTTCAGGTCCCATTGATATGGCTTTTTAGACACCTAAGGACATTAAAAAGGCCAAATATATTTGCAAATGATCTAAATTAAATAAATTTGAAACAGTTATAAGAACTGCAGAGTTTGAGGACTGATTCTATTGTCAATCTGAACAGTAAGGATGCCATGTAATATTGAGTGTGAGCTCATGCCCAATTCCGTTCCTTTTGCCAAATGGATCATCTATATAATGGACATAACCTTCAATTTGCCCTCTAGTGGCTGATTTACTTCATCTTGGACAAGAGACCCGCTAGCTTTCATAACCACTCTAGGAAGGGGAGAGTTCTCTGTTCCTTCATTTTCTTGAAACCTTTTTCTAGAGGATTTACCCAGCAGGAATGGTGTGCTTTTGGACAGTTTCAAGTTGTCATCTGTAATTCTTCACCAACACAGAATTGAAGCCTATTTCAAGGTTCCTAATATCTGAGGGACTTCCATAAGCCCTGAGAAAATAACCTCAAGTCCTTCTTTCTTCTGGCATGATTCAGACAATTTTTTCATAAAAGGCCTGAGGAACCCAGGCATGGTATTATTGGAAGGTGCTTTGCTTGTATGGTGGAGGAGAAACTGTTGCTCTATAACTATAGTGAATATATATTTACTTGGAAGAAGGGATTTCTGCAATTGGCATAGTGGTAAACTTGAGCTCCTGGATGATGGTAGAGAAAATTCTTATCTAACCCTTTTAAAATAGTACAAGTCTTTGTATGAACACTGGTACTACAACAAGCTTCATGAAAAGGGTGACTTTTTATCTACCTTATACAGATGACCCTGATTCATGATGAAGAAACTGCCAGAGATGTCATTACCTGGGCTATGGCCCTGATGTTCCTGGTGTTGCTGGCAGCTGCTTATTGCCACTGCCTTACATCTGCAGATCCATTGTATACTGGAAATTTGTAGCCTCACTCAATATAGACAAGAAAAATCATTGAAATACAGGGTTCAGACCTTCCAAAGGAGAGACTGGGATTTTTGGACTTCGTTTTCTACCACATTTGGTCATTTCTTCAGGGAGATATTTTTTTTTACTATCGTTTTTGTTTAATCTTTTTCTTTTTCCTCACAAATACTAATTACTTACCTCTATTGATTACTACAGTTTCATCCTTCATATTTACATGTTATCTCCTCCATTAAACTGTAAGCTCTCATAGGGGTTGTTTTTTGCTTGTCTTTATATTCCCAGTGCTTGGCACTGTGCTTAGGTGCTCAATAATTTGACTTGGCCTCTCAGATTGCCCATGCCATACTCGCTACATTCCTGAGATTAGGGGTGGGTAGGGAGTTAGGTGGTCCAATGAACAAGGTGCTTGACGTGGAGTCAGGAGGAACTGAGTTCAAATTCATTCTGTTGTGATTGTGGCCAATACATTTATCCTGTCTCAACCTCATTTCTTCATTTGTAAACTGGAAATAATAGCATCTACCTCACATCACAGGCTTATTGTGAGGGACAAACGAGATAACAAAGGTAAAGTGCTTTGCAAACCTTAAAGCACTGTATAAATGCTAACATTATTATTAAAGTTATCCAGTAAACACCCTAAAGCTAAGGAATACTAGAACAGAGGTTTCAAATATACCAACAACATTTTCCAAAGCAGACTAAACCACATATTTGGAATATTTAACAAAGTAAATAAAAATACAATAACACATTACATTTTAAAAACTAATTTAATATGTAGTCCACAAAGATTTTAGTGATGCCATTTTCTACCGAATTTAACACCACTGCTCTAAAAGCTCCTTAAAACTTTTACCATCTCTTCCTTTCTCCTCTCAATGCCCACTCTCCACCATGTGGGTTAGGCTAGTTCTTTCTCTAACAGCTATTGGCCCAGAGAACTAAGATTCAAAAGCAAAGGCTTTCTGGTTGTGCTGATGTATCTTTCTGGTCACCTGAGGGCATAAAAAGAACCCATCAAAGAGATTATCATATTTAGCAAATGTCCCAAGACAAAACTACATAGCCCACTCCCTCCTCTCTTCGGTTGACCAGAAGTATTTGGGGCTAAAGAAGGGATGGAGAGGGTGAATGATTCATGAGGCTGAATGCAATCTTTGTTGAGTGTCCTTTCTGTGCTTTAGGTAAGTAAATCTCCTTTTATTAACTATTGAATGACCTATTGGGCCTAAACAATGGAAGATCACACTGAATTAGGTGAGCCCAGTTTGCTTGAGTTTGCTTTCTCTTTCTTAAGCCTTTTTATACTTTCATATACAGTCAGAAGTCAGCTTTTTGCACTTTCTTAGAAGAGTATACACCACCAAATTTAGTTCTAAGTCTTTTTGATTCTTTGAATGGAGACTGTACCTGAAGCTTCAATTTCTTCCTTGCTGAATCCATCCATTGCAAGATATTAACAGAGAAGTGATTGCCATGGCATCCTCACCTCTCTTCCTTTTTACTCCTTTTGTTCTGTTCTTGCAGCTTTTAATTCCCTGAATGAATAACTAGCATTTAACACTGAATCTTCCTTAATGTGTGGGCTACAAAACCTAAAATGCTTAGCAGGCAAAAGGCTAGGAGGCAACAAGTATTTATGTGCTAGTAATAAGTGTTGGAAATGCAAATAAAAGCAAAAATAAAGCCCTTGAGAAGCTTACAATCTAATGAGGGAAAGATCTTACATAAAAGAGAGCTAAAAAGGGGGATGGAAATGCAGGGGTATGATAGTGAAATCCAGAGAATCATGAGCAAGAAGGGAGCTTCTTTAAGCTAGCAAGATAGATGGATGCTCCAGGGTGAAAATAAAGCTAAGTTGTGGTGGTAAAGCCTGGAGGGTCAGAAGCATAGCCACAAAGAGAATGTAAAAATACAAACAGTATTATTATAGGCTCACAAATACTTTGTGTTGATGAAGTTTATGTGTCAACCAACCAAGAGTGTGTGTTAGTAATTACAAATTTTTTTTAAATGAAAATTTAAATAATTATATCAATACATATAAATTTTAAATCTTCATCAATGAATACTTGTGAATATTTTGCATTTATAGTTCATTGGGGGTAGGCCATGTGTATCTGTCTGACAATTTATATTTAATATCTTTATATATATATACATCTATATTTAATAATATATACATTTAAAATAAATTATATGTTTAATTATATAATAATTTATACATTTAATATTTTTCCCTACTTCGGACATGAGTGAAAACCTAAGTTTTAAGTAATTTTTTTTATATTTAATATTTTTATTTTCCCAATTACATATAAAACAATTTTTACATGTTTTTAAATCTTTGAGTTCCAGGTTTTCTCCCTTCCTCCCCACCTCCACACCCCATTAAGAAGGCACACATGGGTGGACCACAACAAAGCATTTTAATGCTTTCTGTTGACCCTTGCTTGCATTTTGTTTTCCTTATTAGGTTTATTTTTTCTCTTTCTAAATCCAATTTTTCTTGTGCTGCAGGATAACTATAGATATGTATACATATATTGGATTTATCATATATTTTAACATTTAACGTGTATTAGACTACCTGCCATCTAGGGGGAAAAGGGTAGGGAAAGGAGGGAAAAATTTGGAACAGAAAATTTTGCAAATGTCAATGTAAAAAAATTACTCATATATTCTGTAAATTAAAAAAAAGGCACACATAGGGCATAGCTAGGTGGTGCAGCGGATAGAGCAAACAACCCTGAAGTCAGGAGGACCTGAGTTCAAATCTGGTCTCAGACACTTCCTAGCTGCGTGACCCTGGGCAAGTCACTTAATCCCAATTGCCTTGGCAAAAAAAAAAAGACAAGAAAAGAAAAAAGGCACATATGAAATTATGAAAAACATTTCCATAAGTTATGTTGTGAAAGAAAACATAGATTTCCCTGTCCCCCAAAAAAGCCCTGAAGAAAAATAAAGTAAAAAAAAAAAGATTATTCTTGAATATGTATTCAGAAATAATCAGTTCTTTCTCGGGGCATGGATAGCATTTTTCATCACAAGAACTTCAGAGTAGTCCTGGATCACTGTATTGCTGAGAATAGCAGATTCATTCACAGATGATCATCCCACAACGTTGCTAATAATGTGCACACAATGCAATTTTATTTTGCTTGAGTTCACAGAGGATTTGCTAGTTTTTTCTGAGAGGATCATGCTCATCATTTCCCATAGAACGATAATATTCCATCATAATCATACATACCACAACTTATTCAGTCATCCCCCAATTGATAGGCATCCCCTCAATTTCCAATTCTTTGCCTGAGAAGAGAACTGCTAGATCCCTAAAAAACAATAACAAAAACAAAAACAAACACACTTTTAGAATTCATGCCTAGTAGTGATATTGTTAGGTTAAAGGATGTGCATGATTTTATATCTCTTTGCGTACAATTCGTATATTTTGATCATTTATCAATTGAGCATGGCTCTTTTTTTTATAAATTTGATTCAATTCTCTATACATTTGAGAAATGAGGCCTTCATCAAAGAAACTTGCTTCAAAATTATTTTTCCCAATTACTATTGCTAATTATACTTCTCCCCTGTTTATTCTCTTTCTCCTTTCTTCCTGACCTTTCTCAAAAGTGTTTTGCTATTGACCACCCTCTCCTCTAATATTCCTTTTTTTCTATCACCCTGCCCCCTTCCTGTATCCCCTTTTCCCCCTACTTTCCTGCAAAATAATATTCTATGCTCATATTGAGTGTGTATGTTATTTCCTCTTTAAACCAATTCCGATGAGAATAAGGTTCACTCATTCCCCCATTCTTCCCCCTCTTTCTACTGTAAAAGCTTTTTCTAGCCTCTTTTATGGCAGATAATTTATACCATTCCATCTCTCCCTTTCCTATTCTCCCAGTGCATTACTCTCTCACTCCTTTATTTTATTTTTTAGATATTATACATTCATATTAAACTCAAACCCATTCCCTATGTTTATATATACTCTTTCTAACTGCCATAATAATGAGAAAGTTCTACTGAATTACAAGTATCATCCTCCCAAGTAGGAATGTAAAGAGATAAAACCTTATTAAGTCCCTTATGATATCCCTTTCCTTGGTTACCTCCTTATGCTTCTCCTGAGTCCTGTATTTGAAAATCAATTTTTTAAAAAAAATTCAGCTTTGATATTTTCATCACAAATGCTCCTAAGTCCTCTGTTTTATTGAATTTCCACCATCTTTCCCCCTGAAGAATTATACTTAGTTTTGCTGGGTAGGTGATTCTGTTGTAATCCTAGCTCCACTGCTTTCTGGAAAAATATACTCCAAGCCCTCTGGTCCTTTAATGTAGATGTTAAACCTTGTATTATCCTGATTGTGACTCCACTATATTTGAATTGTTTGATTCTAGATGCTTGCAGTATTTTCTCCCTGACCTGGGAATTCTGGAATTTGACTAAAATATTCCTGAGAGTTTTTATTTGGGGATCTCTTTTAGGAGGTGATCAATGAATTCTTTCAATTTCTATTTTACCCTCTGATTCTAAAATATCAGGACAGTTTTTCTTGATAATTTCTTGAAAAATGATTCATGGGTTCTTTTTTTTATTGTGGTTTTCAGGTAGACCAATAATTTTTAAGCTATTTCTCCTAGATCTATTTTCTAGGTCAGTTGTTTTTTCACTGAGATATTTCACATTGTTTTCTATTTTTTTTTGGCTTTATTTCATTGCTTCTTGGTTTTTCATAAAGTCATTTTTCAGTTGCTTAGTTCTAATTTTCAAGGAATTATTTTCCTCAGTGAACTTTTGTACCTCCTTTTCCATTGGCCAATTTTGCTTTTTAAGGCATTCTTCTCCTTGTTAGCTTTTTATATTTCCTTTTGCACCACTCTCAATTCCCAATTTTTTCTCTGTCTCTTTTACTTGATTTTCAAAATCCCCTTTGAGATCTTCCATGGCCTGAGCCCAATTCTTATTTTCCTTGGAGGCTTTGGATATAGGAGCTTTGACTTTGTTATTTTCTGAGTATGTCTTTTGATCTTCCTTGTCACCATAGTTTCTTTGGTCAGAATCTTTTTCTGTTGTTTGCTCATTATCCCAAGTTATTACTTAGCTTTTAACTCTTTGTTAAAGTAGGGCTCTATTTCCAAGATGGAGGGTGCATTGTCTCAAGCTTCAGAATTTTCAGAGATCCTTGTGCAGTTGTTTTCAGAGATCCTGACCACAAGCACTGTTTTCTGCCCTGGAACCGTAAGGAAAGTCCCTGTTCCACTATAGCTGTATGCCCTAGTATGCTAAAGCAAGAGTCCTTTTTCAGTGCTAGTAAAGAGATTTCCTGTGACCTGAAGACTGCTACCACCTCCATCACTGCTACCCTGGACCACTCCTCTCATCCTAATGACAAATCTTCCCTGCTGACTTTCCAAGTCATCTTTGGTGTCTCTGGGCTAAGAGGTTTGAAAACCTCCAGTATTGCCACTGACTCAGAGGAAGCAGAAGTTTCCTGCTTCCTCAGCCACACTGAGGCAAGGGCTGTGCTGGTGCAGTTTGTGCCAGGACTGTGCACTGGACCCTGGTGCCACAGACATTTCCTTCTGACCTTTTAAGTTGTCTTCAGCTAGAAATTGTTCCACTCCATCTTTTTTTAAGTTCTGATGTTTTAAAATTTGTTTAGAGTAATTATATAAAGGAATTTGGAAGAGTCTGGGAGTGAGGTGGGTGAGCCTTGGCCTTAACTCTGCCATCTTGGCTCCACTTCTCCCTTCTAGTAATTTTTCCCTGGAATTCTAGGGTGGGAGGGTTCAAACACCCAAAGATTGCGGGTGGGAGAGAAAGAGACTGATCCCTTTCATTTTAGATTGGACTTTCCCAGCAAATACAGTATAACCACATATGTGAGTATAGAGAATAGGGGCCCCTGCATGGAAGAGAGGACTCAGTATAAGTTTACTATTGTTCGACATGACTGTACTTATTTGTGACTGTGGAGAGTTCTATTTGGCAAGAAAGGTGGAGTCATTGAAATGAGTGATATAAAAATAGCATCAATGAAAGTTTTTTATTTGCTTATAAAATATTTTCAAGATATAGGCATCAGAGAAGAATAAAATGATTATCATGGAGAAATGAGATCTGTTGAGATTAGATAACATAAATTGATGGTGGACCCAATTGGTATGTTTTTTGTTGTTACTATCATAGGATTACCAGATTTAGAGCTAGACTTTTCTAGATTTAAATTCTGATTTAAATCCAATTCAACAAGGGTTTGCTAAGCATTTTCTGTGTAGGCACTGGGCAAAATGCTGGAGGTTTCACAAAAACAATTCCTCCCTTCAAAATATACAATCTACTTTGGCAGTAGCGGTGAAATATAACATGTACACATTTAAGTATATACATGAAAATTTAATGAAGAACAAGAGTATTAATAACCAGGAAGGTTCCAACTTTTCATGGTAGGTAGCATATGAATTGAGCCTTGAAGGAAGCTAAAGATTCTAAGAGGTGAAAGTGAGTAGCAAGTGCATACCAGTTATAAAGGACAGAATATTTTCCTGGTCAGAGGCAAGACATGGAATTTAGATTTCAAAGGCCAGTTTGACTGGAACCTATAGTGTACAAAGAAGAGTAGTATGCCTGAAAAAGTAGGCTGTAACTGGTTTACAAAGACTTAAACAGAGAAGATTTTATCCTAAAGACAAAAATAAGTCATTAAAACTTATTGTACAAGGTAATGCCATAGTCACACATACTTTAGGAAGATTATTATGGTAGTTTAGGGAGATGATTTAGAATGGGGAGAGACTGAAAGCAAGAAATCCAATTACAATTTTGTTGCAATACTTCAGGCAAAAGATAAGGAGGGAATGAAAAATGATCATATAAATATGAGAAGAAAGAAAAATCATATTGTGGATGTAGTATCCATAAGACCTGAAAACTAACTAGCTATGGGTATACTGGAAGTGATACAAAGGGAAGAGACAAAGGATGATTGCAAGGATGGTGGTACCTTCAATAGAAATAGGAAAGTTTAGAGGAGAAGTGGATTATGGGGAAAGATAATGAGTTCTTTTTTTGGACATGATGAATTAGAAATATGCAGAAGCTGATTATGAAGGACTGGAACATAGGAGAAAAGACTAGATATATAAATCTGAATTATCTACGTAGAAATGATTGAACCCAAAAAGGTAAAAAAAAAAAGAGTATATAGAAAGGAGGGCCTAGGACAGACCTTTCAGTAAAGAGAATACTTATGATTAGGAGCTTGTTGGATGTGGATTAAAGAGTTGGACCAGAGGAGAACAAGGAAAGAGTAATGTCACGAAAATCTAAGAAGGAGGAAAAGTTCAAGAAGCAATATGCAAATGCTGCAGAGATCAAAAAAAAAAAAAAGAAAGAAAAATTAAGAAAAGGCTTCATATATATGTGTGCATGCATATATACATGTACATATATAAGTGAATGTATACGTACCTACATATCTATATACATATGCATATATACACATGTATATTGTATCATGGCCATTTCTCTACAGCAATACAAGAAAAAAACCTCAATTCACATTCTAGATTGCTATAGACCATTGACAGCCACCTCACCTCCCAGTTCTCAATTCCCCTTTATGTTTTGTTTTTCCCTAATAGAAAGTAAGCTCTTTGGGGCAGCAAGGTGGTACAGTGGATAGAACACCATCCCTGAAGACAGGAGGACCTGAGTTCAAATTTGACCTCAGACACTTAACACTTCCCAGCTGTGTGACCCTGAGTAAGTCGCTTAACCCCAGTTGGTTTGGGGGGGGGGAGGAAAGCTCCTTGAGAAATGGGTCTGTCTTATATTTTTTTGTATTTGGATCACTAGAATCTAGGACACTTAATAAGCTTTTAATAAATGTTCTACCTATCAATCTATTGCAAAATCTTTCAATATAACTATAAACTGCATAAAATACTTAAACATGAACAAATCAAGATGCACGCAAAATATTCTTTATAAAATTAAAATATCTTAAAAATTAGAAAGCTATTCATTGCTCAAGGTTGAGCTACCCCAATATAATGAACATTATACCCTTTAATTAACAGAGTTAGTGTCAATATTAATCAAGGTACTTTAGGGAACTAGACAAAATTCATTTAGTGAAACAATAATAGGGGTTAGGGAAAGGAATGAAGGGAACTCAGCACTTCTATAGCTCAAACTATTTTACAGAGCAACCATTTTCTTTTTAAATAGAAAAGTAGATTGCTAGCAGAAGCAAAATTAACAAGTTTCAGAAACAATTGAACTTAGTAACTCACTGTTAATTAAAACCAAGAATCTGTCAGAAGGAAAGATCTCTTTGACAAGAGCTGCTTGGAAGTGTGAAAATGTATATGTATAGATAAGCACCATGTACTATATACTACAGCAAATTCTTTGTATAGAATATACAGTAACTCTAGCTGGGATGAATTTTTAGGCAAACAAGAGCTGGAGGCTTATAACAAAAAAGAAAGTAGATAATTTTAATTAATAAAAATTTAAAACTTTTGCATGAACAAAATCAATCTAGGTTGGGTTAAATGAAGAAATTGTTAAGCAGAAAAAATATTTGAGAGAAATCAAGTATTTCTAGTAAAAGTTCAGTATCTAAGATATATATGGAATTGACACAAAGACCACAATAGATAAGTAGTCAAATGATCTAAACAGTTTTCAAAATAAGAATTGGGAATTATTAACAATCATAAGAAATATGCTCCAAATAATTTATGAGAGAAATGCATATTAAAATATTTCTGAAGCTTTGACCAATCTTCCTAATGAGTAGGTGTATATCATTCCCCTCAATTCAATAAACTTCAATGGCTTCAAGAACAAATATAAAATCCTGTATGGTGTTCAAACTTTTCATAATCTTCTCTACATATACACCTTTCCAGTCTTTTTATACCTTGTACTGCCCTTTCCTTTGTACCCCTCATTACCCTGCTGCAAGATGATGTGATCTAGAGATATTTTCTGCTCCTCAAATAAGGAATTATCTCTTTTAACTACATTTTCTCTGCCTGTCCTCCCAAACCTGATATTCTACCTTTTTTGTATCTCCCTATTGGCTTTCCAGGCTTTTTTCAATTCCTGGTTGAAATCTCACCTTCTACAAGAAAGAAGCCTTTCCCAACCTCTCTTAATTCTAGTGCTTTCCTTTTGTGGATTATTTCCAATTTATCTTATGTATAGTTTATTTGTACTAGTTATTTATGTTATCTTCTCCATTAGATTGTAAACTCCTTGAGAGCAGAAATTTTTACCTTTCTTTATGTCTCCAGTGCTTTGCACAGTGCCATTAATGCCTCCATATAATGCCTACCACAGCCCCCTCTCTCTCCACCCCTCAACACACATATACTTAAAATCCAATATCACTTTCAGGGACAAATACAAAATCTCATTTGGCATTCTAAGCTCTTCATAACCTAGCCCTGCCTTTCCTCTTTCCAGTCTTCTTACACCTTATTCCCAACATATGATTCTTTGATGCAGTGACACTGACTTCCTTGCTATTTCACAAATCAAACATTCCATCTTTGATTCTAGGCATTTTCTTACTCTGTCTCCCAAACTCTCCTTCCTCATCTCCACCTCCCAGCTTCCCTGATTTCCTTTTCTAAGCAGCTTTTCCCAACCACACTCAACTCAAATGCCTTCTCTCTGTTAAGTATTTCCTATTTATCTCATATATACCTTATTTGCTTGTATTTGTTTGTTTGTTTCCCCTATTAGATCATGAGCTCCTTGAGGGCAAGAATTGTCTTTTGCCTCTCTTTGTATTCTCAGGGCTTAGCACACAGTACCTGCCAAATAATAGGTGCTTAATAATTCCTTATTTACTGACTAGCATGTAGCAGGTATTTAATAAATATTTATTGACTGACTGGAAAAAATGTGAGGAATTACCACCCTCCTTTCAGTGAAGATATGGAGACTGTTGGGTACATAATAGCTAATATACTTCCAGATGTAATGGTTGTTTCAGCTAGCTTTATTAGTTTTCTTTATTACAAGAGGAGGTTTGTTTGGTAGTGACAGCTGGGGTGGGAGAGTGGGGGAGGATGGAGAGAATATCTGGAAAAGACTTATATAAAAATAAAAAGCATCAGTAAAATTTTTAAAAAGGGATGTTGAGGGGAAAAGCCAAGATGGTGGAGTAAAAGCAGGGACTCACCTGAGTTCTTCCAAATTCCCCTCTAAACAATGTTAAAATAATATTTCAAAATGAATTCTGGATAAGCAAGATCAACAAAAAGATGGGATGAAACAAATTTCTAGCCAAGACAACTTAAAAGGTGAGCAAGAAAGGTCTATCTCACTGAAGTGAGTGTGGAATGCAGTCTATGCCCTGGCAACTTCTAAGCTTCAGAAATTCTCAGCCTATAGGCACTAATGGTATCAGAAAACTTGTTAGGAGAGATTACAAGGGACTCTTTGTTGGTATTGGATGCTGAACTCTGTTGCATTGCCCATACAAGATTCTCCACCAGGATAAGGTGGAGAACTGATAGGGGCAAGGACCATTATCACAGTTCCTGGGTAGAAAAGACTGCTTATGGTTGCTCACAGATGGGAGCATAAGCCGGGAGAGAATTGACCATATGTTTCTTTAGATACAATCTTTAAAGAACTGACATTTATAGACTCCCCCACAAAACTAGCTCTGAACATAGATGACAACAACAACAAAACTTGAAGCTTGGGAAAATCCTCCTCTACCTAGGAACATAAGACAGTTGTATAATACGAAGTTAAAAGTTAAAAAAAAAAAAAAGACTGGGCAAATATTAGATAAATAAATTGACCATAGAAAGTTACTATGGTGACAGAAAAGTTCAAAATCCTAACTTTCAGAAGAAGACAATGAAATTAAAAGCAGTTATGTGCAAAGCCTTAAAGAAAAATAAGAATTGGCCTCAGGCCCTAAAAGAGCTGAAAAAAGAGTTCAAAACATTAAATAAGAGAGACAGAAGAAAAAAAGGATGAAGGAAAGTGTTAGATTAAGATTTATGATTTGCTCCTACAGAATGGCTCACTCCCATAACAAGACCTAAGTTACCAGGTTGTATGAAAATGTTTAGTAACAATTAATATAATAATAATGAATTAATTTTTTAGAAAAGGAAAATGAGAACTGACAGTGCAGTCCTTATAGCAAAAGCACTTAATGCATCCTATGATTAATATAATTAGTACAATACAAAGAGATACATAGACAAGAGAGGGAGAGAAGAAAGAATACATCACCAATTCAGGGAAGCACCATCTTTGCAAACTTGGGGAATCCCCGGATCACAGTCCTGCAGGTTCCTAATGGGAGGGTCCCAAGCAGAGCATCCTCGCCATAGGTGACATTCCAATTTGGGTATTGATCTGTCATGACTTAAATAGCCCAGGGAGCAAAGGTGGCTAAATGCGAGCAATACTGGCTTCACTTTCTTGAGAGAATCCAAAAGGGGGCCAGTCCTGCCAGAGTCTGTCAAGAATGAAGCTTTACTCCTGGAGTGGCTAATTCCAGTATATAGATAATGCATCCTTGGTGGATTTGGCCAGAATCCACCCAGGACGGTGTTCTCTAAACTATATTTGTTCCCAGGGTTATTCAGCAGTTGCAAAACAGGAGTGAATAATAGTTCACTATACTGTAATTACCCCATGGACATAGAGGAAAACTGAGGACCGAGACCTACAGAATCTAATACTTATACTTACATTTTTCAGATGGGGAAAGCAATGAAAGTGATGCAAGAAAAAGGCAATGGCCTGGTAAAGGAAAGAAACACCAAAAATACTGAAGAAAATACTTTTTTTATATTAAAAGCTTTTTATTTACAAAACATATGAGTGATTTTTCTACATTGACCTTTGCAAAAAATTTTTTCTTTTTGTTCCAAGCTTATCCCCTCCTTCCCCCCACCCCCCACCGCTAGATGACAGGTAATCTAATACATGCTAAATATGCTAAATTATATGACAAATCCAATATATGTATACATATCTATATAATTATCTTACTGCACAAGAAACATCAGATCTAGAAAGAGAGAAGAAAAAAAAACAACCTAAGAAGGAAAACAAAATGCATGGAAATATTCACAGAAAGTGTTAAAATGCTATGTTGTGGTCCACACTCAATTCCCTCAGGCCTCTCTCTGGATGTATATGACTATCTTCATCGCTGAAGAATAGGAACTGGTTTGAATCACATCATTGTTGAAGAGAACAATGTCCATCAGAATTGATTATCATATAGTCTAGTTGCTGTGTATAATGTCCTCCTGGTTCTGCTGATTTCACTCAGCATCAGTTCATGCAAGTCTCTCCAGGCCTCTCCGAAATCATCCTGCTGGTCGTTTCTTACAGAACAATAATATTCCATAACATTCATATACCATAATTTATTCAGCCATTCTCCAAGTGATGGGCATCCTTTCGGTTTCCAGTTTCTTGCCACTACAAAAAGGGCTGCCACAAACATTCTGGCACATGTGGGTCCCTTTCCCTCCTTTAAAATCTCTTTGGGATATAGGCCCAACAGAAACACTGCTGGGTCAAAGGATATGCACAGTTTGATAACTTTTTGAGCATAGTTCCAAATTGCTTTCCAGAATGGTTGGATCCGTTCACAGTTCCACCAACAATGAATCAATGTCCCAGTTTTCCCACATCCCCTCCAACATTCATCATTATCTTTTCCTGTCATTTTAGCCAATCTGATGCGTGTAGTTTTATCTCAGAGTTGTCTTAATTTGCAATTCTTTGATCAATAGTGATTTGGAGCACCTTTTCATGTGACTAGAAATAGTTTCAGTGTCTTCATCTGAAAATTGTCTGTTCATATCTTTTGACCATTTATCAATTGGAGAATGGGTTGAATTCTTATATATTTGAGTCAATTCTCTATATATTTTAGAAATGAGGCCTTTATCAGAACCTTTGAATGTAAAAATATTTTCCCAGTTTACTGCTACTCTTCTAATCTTGTCTGCATTCATTTTGTTTGTACAAAAACTTTTTAACTTGATATAGTCAAACTTATCTATTTTGTGATTAATGATGATCTCTAGTTTTTTGGTCACAAATTCCTTCCCCCTTCACAGGTCTGAGAGGTAGACCATCCTACATTGTTCTAATTTGTTTATAATATCATTCTTTACGTTTAGATCATGAATCCATTTTGACCTTATCTTGGTATATGGTGTTAGGTGTGGGTCAATCCCTAGTTTCTTCCATAGTAGTTTCCAATTTTTCCAGCAGTTTTTGTCAAATAGTGAATTTTTATTTCCAAAACTGGAATCTTCCGGTTTATCAAACACTAGATTACTATTGTCATTGAGTATTTTGTCCTGTGAACCTAACCTATTCCACTGATCCACTGCTCTATTTCTTAGCCAGTACCAAATGGTTTTGAAGACCACTGCTTTATAATATAGTTTTAGATCTGGTACAGCTAGGCCACCCACATTTGCATTTTTTTTCATTAATTCCCTTGAAATTCTTGACCTTTTGTTTTTCCAGATGAATTTTTTTGTTATTTTTTCTAAGTCAGTTAAATAATTTCTTGGGAGTTTGATTGGTATAGCACTAAATAAATAGATTAGTTTAGGTAGTATTGCCATTTTTATTATATTGCTCGACCTATCCAAGAGCACTTGATATTTTTCCAGTTGTTTACATCTGACTTTATTTGTGTGGAGAGTGTTTTGTAGTTTTGCTCATAAAGATCCTGACTTTCCCTTGGCAGATATATTCCCAAATATTTTATACTATCGATAGTTATTTTGAATGGAATTTCTCTTTGTATCTCTTGCTGTTGGATTTTGTTAGTGATGTATAAAAATGCTGATGATTTATGTGGATTTATTCTGTATCCTGCAACTTTGCTAAAGTTGTGGATTAATTCTAATAGTTTTTTAGTTGATTCTCTAGGGTTCTCTAAGTAGACCATCATATCATCTGCAAAGAGTGATAATTTGGTTTCCTCATGACCTACTCTAATTCCTTTAATCTCTTTTTCTTGTCTTATTGCCAAAGCTAGCATTTCTAATACAATATTGAATAGTAATGGTGATAGTGGGCAACCTTGTTTCAACCCTGATCTTATTGGGAATGGTTCCAGTTTATCACCATTACATATGATGCTAGCTGATGGTTTTAAATAGATGCTACTGACTATCTTAAGGAAAAGTCCATTAATTCCGATGCTCTCTAGTGTTTTTTTTTTATTTTTTTTTAATGTGAAGTAAACTTTTCTTTTTTTTGTCTTATATACTCTTTTATTTTTTAATTTTTTTTATATTCTAATTTTTTTTAATTTTTTTAAAGCTTTTTATTTGCATAACATATGTATGGGTAGTTCCCCAACCTTGATCTTTACAAAGCTTTCCAAAACAAATTTTACCCCCAGTCCCCTCCTCTTCCCTAGATGGCAGGAAGTCCACTACATGTTAATAATGTTGAAATGCTTGACAAGTTATGCAAGAAAAATCCTATCTACAAGAAAAAAAAAAGAATCAGAGAAAGGCAACACAATGCAAGCAAATGTCAATAGAGATCATGAAAATGTTACGTTGTGGTCCATATTTCATGTCCCTCTTTCTGGGTGTATATGGTTTTCCTCAGTGAACAACTGGAACTGGTTTGAGACAATTCTTTATTGCAGAGAGCCATGTCCATCAGAATTGATCATCATGTAATACTGTTGTTGCTGTGTATGATGATCTCCTGGTTCTGCTCGTTTCACTCAGCATCAGTTCATGCAAGTCCCTCCAGGCCTCTCTGAAATC
>JAJPUD010014070.1:0-12459 GCA_023553655.1 Myrmecobius fasciatus
AAAAAACAGCATAGAGAAGTAGAAAAAAATGACATTTGTCATTTGTCTTCCAAGGCAAACCCAGCTTCCTCCCATACACATAACTGCAACCTTGGACAGAGAATAGGAGAATTAAGAGTCATGCAATTTCTATAGGTGTGATGCTGAAGGGATGTAGGTCATAGCTGAGAAGGGTACTACGCAATCTGAGCTGGAAAGCCCAGCCTAGACAGAGTAGGGTAATAATGTGAGGCTGTGACAGTTCCACCCATGTACAACATAACCCCTCAGCCAGGCTCTGAGGGGAAAGGGGAAGTTGAGAGGTATCACATCAGTTCCTAGACCTGACCCCCTATTCTTCCCTTTTCCCCTCCCCCCTCTTCCAATTGTCTACTTCTCCTTATTTGTACCTCTATTTCTACCAAATAAATGAGGGTGAATTAGGATTCCCTAAGAACAATGTAGAGAAATGACTAGTAGTCTTGGGTCTCCTGACTGAGAACTGAAGTTTGGTTTGGAATAGGGCTGGGGGAAATGTTGTACAGTATTAGGGTTCTATAGAAATATTAGAACTGGAAACACAAACAGGTTTGAACATTTCATAGATATGATCTCTGAACCCATGTAAACTGATGAAATCACCAAGAGAGAAAGTATAAAGGAACAAAGATTAGGACAGTGCCTTCGTGACCCATGCTTAAAAAGTGAGAGAATAGATGTTGAACCAGGTCAACAAAAATCAGTGGGTAGAATCACAAAAGCATGGGGAGGGAGTATTAAGAAAGAGGAGCTTACTGACAGTAACAACTTTGGAAGGGTCAAGAAAAACGAGAACTGAGAAAGGTCACAGGACTTAGATTGTTGGTTGTAACTTAAAGGCAGCTAAGTGGTACAGTGTATAGAGTATTTGGGACTAAAGTCAGGAGACTCAACTTTATGAATCCAAATCTAGTCCTAGACACGTCCTAGCTGTATCACCCTGGGCAAGTCACTTAACTTGGTTTGCCTCAGTTTCCTTATCTAAAAATGAGCTGGAAACAGAAATGACACACTTCAGTATATTTTGGTCAAGAAAACCCCAAATAGGGTCACAAAGAGTCAGACATGGCTGGAAATGACTGAATAACCAAAAAATTCCTAAAAAGAGTAGTTTCAGTGGTATGTGGGAACAGAAGCTAGATCCTAAGGGGTTAAGAAATGAATGTGTGGTCAAGAAGTGTAGCATAAAAATAAACTATTCCCTAGCATGTTGTAAGTGAGGAAGGAGAAATATCAGGTGATATTCTGAGGGGGAGGACAGAGTCAAGTGAAGGTTAGTTTTTAAGAATAGGGAGACTAGGACTTATCTGCAGGCATCCTGAGAAAGAGAAAGTAGAGCAGAAGAGACTTGAAGGTGAGAAGGAGAGAATGTTCAATAATAGGGAAAGCTCCTAGAAGAGTCAAAATCACAGGTATAGGAGTGGCAAGGATAAGATTAGATACTTCTTTCTCAGAACCTGGAACAAAATAGATGACATAGAAAAGTTTGAGATGTAAATAGAGGAAGTGAAAGAGTGCATGGTTTCATTCTCTGAGTAAGGAAGGCATTCCATACCCCTTCCCCACCTTAATTAATGCAATATAATCAGTAAAAGATGAAGTGTTTGATTCATAAACACCATTGTTAAATACCATCGTAATCTCCCTCCCAAGATATTTTGGAGTTTACTGGCTAGATTTCTTTCTTAATGTCAGGCCTTAAGCTAAAACCAATCTGATTCTCTTTGGCCACCAATAGGTCCTATACCAAGCTCCATTTGGTCATTATTTGGGTCCTGAATGACTCAGATTGAATATAAATAGCAATCATTTCTGCTTTGGCCAGAAACCCTAAGGGTCCTCCCCTTCTAGATTCATTCATTCATTCATTTATTTATTCATTTACATTTTTTTTTAGACTACGTGAAAGAGAGTCTTTGCCTTAATTACTACCTAGCCTTAATCACAGAATGGTGCTGCCTAAGTCAAACTGAGACCTGTTGAAGATCTTATCTTAAAAAGGCCAAAGACTCCCATTTCATCCAGGATCATCTCCAGTCATCTGGATCTATATCTTGCCACTGGACCCAGATAACTTGGGAGGGAAAAGTGCAGCAGGTGACTTTGTGCAGCCCTCCCTCACTCAAATCCAATTCACTTGGCAAAATTTCCCTAAAGTTGTGATCTTCTTCGAGAATTAAGGACAAACAACAATAATGAGATGTGAACTTCTTCAGCTGGGTGAAGAAGAGATTGGCTGATTGACTGGCTAACCAAAAATCCAACCATAACCTTTAAATATTGTTTGTCATTTTTCAGTCATGTCGGATTCTTCATGACCCCATTTGGGGTTTTCTTGGCAAAGATACTGGAGTGATTTGCCATTTCTTTCTCCAACTCATTTTACAGATGAGGAAACTGAGTCAAACTGAGGAAATTGAAGTTACCAAACTTAAATGACTTGCCCAGGATCATATAACTAATAAGGGTCTGAGGCCAAATTTGAACTTAGTTCTTCCTGACTTCAGGTTTGGTGTCCCATTCACTGCTTCACCTAGCTTCCAGTGCCTTAAATAGCCAGATGAATTTCAGCAGAAATAGTTAACCATCAGGCTGGCTGGTCAGTCTTTGTTCTTCATTGTCAAGGAGGACCAAAAAAGGACTGTTAGAGTCAAGTTAAGAGTGTGTCTAACTGTAGCTGATAAACCAAAATGAGTTTGGAACGCTCTACCACACAAATAGTTCATGTGAACATTTGGGGTGGATTGACTAAATTTGTGCAACTTGCATTTCTTTTGAATGGTTTCTTCAATTCTGCTTTGCTCAAAGAGCACAACACCTTCTTTGATGACAGAACATCATGCTAGGCAGTCCTTGCCAGTGTCTCCCAAGTCACACGATCAATTCCAAAGTTCTTGAGAGGTACCTTAGGAGTGTCCTTGTATCACTTTTTTTCTGACCACTTTTGTGAGAGCTTGCCCTTGGGAGTTCTCCACAAAATAGTCTTTTTTGGCAAATATATGTTTGGCATTCAAACAATGTGGCCAGCCCAATGGAGTTGCACTCTCTATAGTAGAATCTGAATGCTTGGCAACTTAGAGAGGACCTCAGTGTCTAGTACCTTATCCTGCCCGATGATCTTCAGAATCTTCCTAAGACAATCCAAATTGGAAGTAATTCAGTTTCTGCTGGCATTTCACAGGAGTACATCAACACAATGACTCCGCAGACCTTCAGTCTGATAATCAATCCAACACCTCTTCCCTTCCACACTTTCCTTCTGAGCCTCCCAAACTAGCTTTGGCAATATGTGTGTCAATCTCATTATCTACGTGAATATCCTCAGAAAGTGTACTGATAAGATTCACAGCATTCAAAAACGTTTCCATTTGCTGTAACCAACGGTTCTACATATGAAAGGTGTAGTGCTGGCTAATGGAGCATCTGTGTTTTCTTGGCATTAATTATTAGGATGAAATTAGCACAAGTAGAGGGAAGTGATCCATACTCTGTTGGATTTCAGCTTCAGAGGCTGCATTGATTGCAATCAATTGCAAACAAAAAACTCCTTCCATTTTGGTCTTGGCTTGTAGCCTTTTCAAGTTGAAGAACTTACCTTCAGTGCAGTAGCTGTACTGTGCACAAGTAGCTAACCTTAATGCTGTGTTCATCCCCACTAGAAGGCATTTGACAACATGGCTCAAAACATCATGCTCATTTGGAACTATGCTCAAAACGTTATCAAACTGCCCATATTCTTTCATCCAACAGTGTTTCTACTGGGCTTATATCCCAAAGAAATCTTAAAGGAGGGAAAGGGCCCCACATGTGCAAGAATGTTTGTAGCAGCCCTTTGTGTAGTGGCTAGAAACTGGAAACTGAATGGATGCCCATCAATTGGAGAGTGGCTGAATAAATTATGGTATATGAATGTTATGGAATATTATTATTCTGTAAGAAACGACCAGCAGGATGATTTCAGAGAGGCCTGGAGAGACGTGCATAAACTGATGGTGAGTGAAATGAGCAGAACCAGGAGATCATCATACACAGCAACAAGATTATACAGTGATTAATTTTGATGGATGTGGCTCTTTCCAACAATGAGATGATTCAGACCAGTTCCAATGATATTGTGAGGAAGAGAACCATCAATCCCCAAAGAAAGGATTGTGAGAATTGAGTGTGGGTCACAATATAGTATTTTCACTCTTTTTTTGTTGTTTGCTTACATTTAATTTTCTTTTTCAATTTTTTTTCCTTTTTGATTGGATTTTTCTTGTGCAGGAAGATAATTTTATGAATATATATGTATGTATATATATGTATAGATGATTTAACATATATTTTAACATGCTTATCATATATTGGATTACTTGCCATCTAGGGGAGGGGATGGAGGGAAGGAGAGGAAAATTTGAAACACAAGGCTAAGCAAGAGTCAAAGTTGAAAAATTATCCATGCATATGTTTTGAAAATAAAAAGTTTTAATTAAAAAAAAAGCATCATGCTAAATAAAAAGCATGGGAGCAAGCACACAGCCTTGTTTCACTCCACTGGCGACTGGGAAAGCTCAAGAGCAATGTCTATCATTCAGAACCTGGGCAAGCGTGCCATCATAAAATTGACAGACAATACTGAAGAACTTTTCTAGGAAACCAAATTTTGACATAATTTTCCATAAGCCCTCATGAATGACTGTATTAAAGGCCTTGATTAGACCTACAAATGTCACATACAGACTTCTGTTCTGCTCCTGGCATTTCTCCCAGAATAGTTGGGCAGCAAATACTATGTTGATCATTCCTTGGCCCTTTCTGAAGCCATATTGGCTCTCAGGTACATGATCATCTTCCAAGTGAAGGATCAGCCTATTGAGGAAGTCTCTGGCAAAAATCTTGCCAGCAGTAACTAAGAGAGGCGCCTGCCCTATGATTGTCACAAGACAATCTATTCTCTTTACCTTTATAAAGATGGACAATGGAAGCATCCTTGATTCCTGGGGCATATCTTGCCATATATTTGGAAATTTTCTGTCAGGTTTTGTATAAGCAATGGACTTCCAATTTTGTAAATCTCAACTGGAACAGAATCAGCACAAGATGCTTTTCCACCCAAAAGGAGTCTAATGTATTCAAAATTTCTTCTTCAGTTGGAACTTCAGCTGGGGAAGGACTGACTTCAACCTGAGATAAACAATCAATGGCTTCACCATCGATTGATGATGGTCTGTTGAGCACATTATGGACATGTTCAGCCCATCTCTCTAGGATTATGTCCTTTTCATTAATCAATGTGGCTCCATGAGTGCTGAGTTGTTAAGATGCACCATATGTCTTTGGGCATTTTAAAAACACCTTGGACTATTACTATCAGCATAAAACTGAATTTCATCTGCCTTCTTCATGCATCTCTCTAAGCTTTGCTTTGTTTGTAATAGGGTGTAAGGTATGGTCAGTATTTCTGAAGTGAGGGCCACTGAGCCTTTTTCATGGCTGCTTTCCCCCTCTGGGATCCTCCTGATCCATCTACCTCAACTTCTAGTTCCAAGAAGCTGAAGCACACATACTCTGATAAGCCATTTCATCCGACAGACTAAACCAGGTCGAGGGTAATGGAGGGATCTCTAACCCACCAGGGAATTAGAGGGGTGTCCCTAAGCTTAGGGAAGACTTCCCCTTGGATGAGAACTATCAGGCCAGTCAAGTAGCAGACTCCAGCCTTAGGAATACCTGGAAAAGGTAAACCCACACTTCTGTAGCCAGGAAGGGAGAGGGCTGAGTCCATAGCGTAAGTCTCACTCCCAATCAACCATGTCACCATATCCCTGACCCAGTAGGAACCAATACCTCCAGATAAGAGAAGGGAAATATTCTAAGAGCTCAATGACCAAAAAAATCATAGAAACATAGAAGTTAAGAGATAACTCCCTGAGGGAGGAAGCAACTTTAGAAAGTGAAACCCTCCATGATGGTTCAAACAGTACTTTGCAGAGTTACTTTACAGAGCTAAAGTAATAATAACAGTAATAAAATTCTTCTGGAAGAACAAAAGATTAAGAATCTCAGGAGTAATAATAGGAAAAAAAACATAAGTGGGAAGGAAGAGAAATCTAGCAGAATCCAATCTTAAACTATACTGTAAAGCAATAATCAAACTATTTCTTGCTAGTTAAAAAAATAGAAAAGTTGATGATGAAACAGATCAGAAGCACACAACTCAAAAGAAAAAATTAGCTTTTAGCTCAGTAAATCAAACGTTCTAAATACTAGGAGAAAAACTCACTCTTTGACAAAAATGGCTAAGAGGAAACAAACAAAACAAGAAGGCAATGTGAAGGAAATTTGATTTAGACTAATATTTCTTTTTTTAAGTGTTGTATTTTACTTTATTTTTTAAAAAGCTTTTTATTTGCAAAACATAGCATATAGCATAGGTAATTTTTCAACATTGACCCTTGCAAAGCTTTCTATTACAAATTTTTCCCTCCTTCTTCCCATCCTCTCCCCTAGATGGCAGGAAGTGTAATACATGTTAATTATGTTAAAATATTTGATAGAATATGTGTATATATATTTATACATAGACCAATATTTCACACCATCTACCATATAGTAAGTTCCAAGTGGATACAAGGCCTAAATATAAAAAGATCACACCAGAAAAACAAAGAAAGAAGCTACAACTGTAGTTATAACTATGGATAGAAAAGTTCTTGATCAAAGGACTGAAAGGATCATAGATGATGAAATGGACACTTTTGATTACAGATAAATGGTCAAAGGAGTTCTCAGGAGAAAAAGAAAGTTACCATATTTTTAAAATGCTCCAAATCTCTAACAATTAGATAAAAATAAATTAAGATAATTCTGAAGTTTTGCCTCATATCCAGAGGATTGACAAAATATGACAAAAGACAAAAATGACATTTGTTGGGGGGAATGTGGGATATGTTGTTACTAGATTATTTCACTCACATTAGGTTCTTCATGACCCCATTTCGGGATTTTTCTCAGCAAAGATACTTGGAGTAGTTTGCCATTTCCTTCTCTGGTTTTTTGTAGATAAGAAACTGAGGCAAACAGGGTTGAGTGATTTATCCGGGTCACACAGCTAGCAAGTGTCCGAGGCTGGATTTGAACTCAGGAAAGGAAAATGAGCCTTCTCAATTCCAAGCTCAGTATTCAATCCACTGCATCGCCTTGCAGTCAGTTGCATTGCTGGTGAAGCTGTGAATTGGTATTATGGAAAGTAATCTGCCACACTATGCCTCAAATAAGTAAATTATGTATAACTATTGATGCGATACCACTAGTAGACATATCTCAGACTTAAAAGAAAGTATCCACAGGTAGAAAAATACTCATAGCAATGCTTTTTGTGATAGAAGAAAAATAGAAACTAAGGGGCAATAATGAAAAAACAGGTGTAGGAAAGAAAAGGGATCTAGCAGTCAAATCTTAAATTATACTATTATCAAACTATTTCTATCAATTGTTGAATGACCAAATTGCAGTATGTATATAGAATGGGACATTATAATAAAAGTAACTGCAAAAGTGACAGATAACAGAAAAGGCTGAGATGACATGTATGAGCTGATGGAGAATGAATTGAGAATCAAAACATCACACTCTGAAAAACTTAAGAACTTTTCAATGCAATGACCAACCACAACGCCAAAAGACAGAAGAAGAAACTACTTTTTATCTCTTGGTCCAGAGGTGATGGACTGAGTTGAAAAATGAGCTGTAAAATTTTCAAACAAGAATCATGCATGGATTTGTTTTGCTTAACTATGCTTATTATTAGAGGCTGGGTTTTTTTTATTTTTTGTTTTGTTTTGTTTTGTTTTTTGGAGGAGGGGAGTAGAGGGCAAAGAATAGAAATGGGAAGAAATGATTAATGACATTAAGAAAAAAAAGATAGCTGATTATCAGTGAAGTATTTTTTTTCTATAGACCACAGAAGAGAAGGGAGTTCAGAGTGAAACATAGCTTTGCTTTTTTTTTTCATCTCAATAGTATTTTATTTTTCCAAATATATGTAAAGATAATTTTTAACATTCATTTTTGTAAAACTTTGTGTTCCAAATTTTTTTCTTTACCTTCCTTATATCCCCCTCCCCAAGACAGCAAGAATCTGATATAGGTTAAATGTGTGCAATTCTTTTAAACTGAAGCATAACTTTGGAACTGGTATGCCATATGTATTGTATACTTTTAAAAAATAAGTTATATGTAATGAAGATCCATGGTTACATATATATTCTTTTTTGGGTTGTGTATGTGGAAATACTTTTTTATGTTTGTCAAGTTCAGAAAAACAAAAATAAACTTATTTAATAAAAAGAAAAAAGAATAGGTTTAGGAGGAGCAAAACAAGAAGAAATAAAAGGAAAGGAGATTGAAATCCCTCTCCCTTCCTCCCTATGACAAAGTACAAGATCATGGTGGGGTGACTTGTGGGATGGAAGGAAAAGTGCTTGATTTAGAATCAGAAAAACTGGATCTATTAGAGACTAAATGGGCTTTCCCCCTCATCTATAAAATAAGATAAAGAGCTCTATGGTGAAGGGACGAGAAGTGGAAGGCAGTCAGTTTCCAGAGTTCCACAGTGGAAGGGAAGAATAAAAGAAAGGGACTTTTGAGGATTAAGGCTGAGCTGGATGAAGAGTATGCAGGGGGAATTAGCAGGGGAATAATAAATGCTTTCTGAATTGGATGACTTTTAAAAATAAGTTATGCTTTTTCAGTATTCACCCCCTGACCTTTAATTGGATATAATACAATCCAGTAAATAAGGATTAATAAAAGAATATGGCTTTTCAGGATTCCAAACCATAATCTCTGTATATTCCTCTCCTAGACCACTTCTGATGGTTTAGGTTTCTGAAGTTATAATGTTGGTGTGGATTAAGTTGAAGCCCCTAAATATGACCGAAAAGAGATATCTCCCTCTTCAAGTCCTAGACAATATCAATCAATTTACTCAGAGTTTTAAAATGTCTTTATTTCTGCAAACCAGTACCCATCCCAGGCCCAGATACACAAAAGTTACACTGGGGAATGGAATGGGACGAGAAAAGTGCTACTGTTCAAATTGGCTCAAAATTTCTCAAAGAAGAAAGGAGACGGAGGATGGACAAGAGAGAACATCATACTTGGTTGACAGATTTGGGGGAAGCACACCAATTGAGGTCCAAGGATGTCTAGGACCAGTGGGGAAGACTAGAACTCCCAGCTATTGTCCTGGCTACCATCTTGGGGACTCAGGGTAGCATAGGTAGCTGGAGAGACTGGTGCAGAAGAGTCAGGGTCAAACTGTCTGAGGAGTCCCCCGAGTAAGCAGAAGATCAAGAGGGCAGTGATGATTCCTTGGCCACCTCCCGGCATCCCGTGGTTGTCTGGCTGGGAGCCCAGTAGCGGCTTCGGAACTTTCGGAGCAGCAAGAAGAAGGTGATCACCAGGAAGTCAAGGATCAGCTCCACCATCTCCACCACAGAAAGCACAGAAGAGCCGAACCACAGACTCCACTGACTGCCCAGGTTGGACAGGAGGGTGACCATCTGCAAAGGGGAGCGCACGAAGGAGGTCATGATCATCAAGAAGGTACTTCCCTGAGCTCAGGGCAAAGACCGTGGGAGCTGACCCAGGGGATGATGTTCATCCAATCATTCAAGAAATTGTGAGGGAACTTAAAAGTCATCTGGTGCAGACTCCTCACATTACAGACATGGGCACTGGGGACTAGAAAGGAGTGACATGGCTACGGTTACCCTAGTTGTAAGCAGCAAAGTCAGAATTCAAACACAAGTGCTCTGATTGCCAGTGCAAGGCTCTTTCTACCCTGCCATATTGTCTTCTCTCGCTTTTTTCTTCATCCACTATCAAAGTATACTCCAAGCCCAATCCCGATTACAGCTCCCTGTTGTCCCTAACTCCAATCCCCCCCTGCCTGCCCTGGACCTTGACCCTTCTTCCCCAGTGTCCCCAACCCATTCTCAGAAGAGCCTTTACAGATCAGTTAGTTTACAGAGAAGGAAACTGAGATCCTTGAATCTTCTCTCCCAGAATCCTAACCTCTGCCCCTTCTTTCCCGTGTTCAGAGATCAGTCCACCTCCTCAGCCCCTCCAACCTTTGACCCTTTCCTTACAGGATCTCCAAATTCTATTCCCCCTTTCCTAACCTCTCCTCCATGGAGCCCATTTGTCCAATCATCTATCCAGGCTGTCTTTTCCCACATATCACCCCTGCTCTTCCTCCCATCCCCACCTATCATTATTCTCTTCTGCCCCAGGCCCCACCGTGGAAGCCCATCCCTGTCCCACCCCCCAAGACCCTTTCAAGGAGCTGCTAAACTGCCCAGCATCCCAAAGGAGACCCACCGAAACAGAGGGAGACTCTGAGTTGGTTTTATAGTTCAGCTCTTTGAAGAAGATATTGAGTTTGGCAACACCGCTACATTGGGAGAAGGAAGAAGAAAACAATTAGGTGACTGAGTCTCTTCAGAGGCCACAGTTCCCCCTTCCCTACTCAAATACCAAAGCCTGGGGACAGGTGGGTGGCGCAGTGGATAGAGCACCAGCCCTGAAGTCAGTAGGACCTGAGTTCAAATCTGTCCTCAGACACTTAACACTTCCTAGCTGTGTGACCCTGGGCAAGTCACTTAACCTCAATTGCCTTAGGAAAAACAAAAAAAAATTCAAATCCAATCAAAACCTCTTACAGAATGTTAGCACAAGGGACTCAGAGATCATTAGATCTCCGCCTCCTTGGTCCCTCCCTCGACATTATACAGCAGAGGAATAAAAATAATTATAGTTGACATTCATAAAATGTTTTAAGATTTATTAAAGTATTTCATTTCCCACCCCAATTCTTTCCTCAGTCTTTTGATCTCCCCTCCCCAAGGCAGGTTTCCTATCCTAAGTCCTGGGGCAAGGTGACAGAATACCTTTTGGAGCTGATGGTGTAATTGTTCTGTGTGGACAACATCTGGAACACCCAATCCTGAAGAAATGGATTCAGCCAAGGTCACTTTTGTATTTCTCCAAGTCTCCCTCTCTACTTCCTTCCCTCCCTCCCCCATCCCCTTTCTCTCTGTCTCTCTCTGAATCTCTTTCTGTCTCTATCTCTCCCTCCCTCCATCTCTCTCTGTGTGTGTCTCTGTCTGTCTCTCTGTCTCTGTCCGTCTCCCCCTCTCTCTGTTTCTCTGTCTCTTTCTGTGTGTCTCTCTGTCTCTGTCTGTCTGTCTCCCCCCCCCCGCCCCGCCTCTTTGTCTCTCCATCTATCATCTCTCTATCTATCCATCTATCCACCTGACACTTTCATACTTTTAGACACATTTCCACCCTGAAACACAAGCATTCACCAATGCAGGGGGCAGCCACGCTAACACACATCCACAGACAGGCGCAGCCGCTCCCCCCGCGCCCCCGCACTCCTGTTTTACCTGAGAGGTAGCAGAGGGCCAGCGGGAGTAGCCGGCAGACAACTGGTAATTGGTTACTCTAGAGATAGAAGAGGAAGGTGAAACTACGGCGACGTCTTTCCATTTCACCCACATCTGGGGGCCCGCAGAGCCCCAAAGGCCCCCTCCCGCCGCGGACCTCACAGCATCTCTCTAAAAGGCCGGTTTGGGCTTGTAAAGAAGGGGCGACACTCACAAACAGGGCTTGCGGCACTTAGCGAAGCAGCCCAAGGAGTCAGAGGAGAATGCGTCCTGCAGCTTGTAATAGCAGTAACCTGGGGAGCCAAGAAAAAGGCAAGTTGTGTGTTTCCTGGGGTCATTCCCCTGCCTCCAGACTCGCTGACCCATTCCCGATCTTAGCTGATGGAAGTCTCTCCTTTTGGAGAAAAACCCAAGAACCTTCTTTTGGTACAAACTTTCCCCTTAAGGCGGCTCCTACGTCACTCTTTTGTGTGGTAAAAAATAAAATAAAATAAAATAAGAACCAAAACCAGCAACCAAGGTCTGTTAAGTAATGTGACCTAAAGCAAATAAATTCTCTGGGCCTCAATTTCATTTGGAAAATGAAGGGATTGGGCTGGATAATCTTAAGGTCCTTCCTGACTTTAAATATTATAATCCTATGTCTAGCCTTCCTGCCTTCCTCTTTGGATGCTGCTAGCACTTCTGCCAATTATAGCTTCTTTTTCGAATTGAATTAAAAAAAAAAAAAAAACAAGCAGCATTTATTTTTTTCTCTCTTTATCCCACCACTGAACCAAAAAAGGAAGGAAGGAAGAAAAGAAGGGAAAGAGGGAAGAAGGGGAGAAGAGAGGGAGGAATGGAGAGAGGGAGGGAGGGAAGGAAGAGAGGGAAGGAAAGAAGGAGGGAGGGAGGGAAGGAAAGAGGGAGGAAAGGAAGAAAAGAAAGGAGGGAATGAGGGAGGGAAGGAAGAAAGAAAAGAAGGAAGGAAGGAAGGAAGGAAGGAAGGAAGGAAGGAAGGAAGGAA
>JAJPUD010014070.1:12469-36231 GCA_023553655.1 Myrmecobius fasciatus
GGAAGGAAGGAAGGAAGGAAGGAAGGAAGGAAGGAAGGAAGGAAGGAAAGAAGGAAGGAAGGAAGGAAGGAAGGAAAGAAGGAAGGAAGGAAGGAAGGAAGGAAAGAAGGAAGGAGGAAGGAAGGGAGGGAGGGAGGGAGGGAAGACATATATATATTGTGTGTGTGTGCATGTGGGGGTGGTGTACACAGTCAAAATAAAGCAAATTCCCATATTGCTTACATCCAAAAATTGTCTCATTTTGTATCTTGAGTCCACCCCCACTCCATCAGCAGGTGGGAGGTATGTTTCCTCAGTCATCCTCTAGAAACATGGCTGATTATTGCATTAATCAGAGTTCTTAAGTCTTCCAAAGTTCCAGATCTAGTTGTCTTCTCCTGGGCCCACTATGAAATGTGAACACAATCTCCTAGTATCTGCCCTACCTATCTTCCTATTTTTGAACAAGTGTACAAGCACCTCTTAGCTGTTCTAACAGATTTTTCTACAAATAAACAATTAGCAGTTAAAAAAAAAGTTGCAAAGATACACAAAATCTTAAAAGTCTACCAATCAAAAATCATTTCTCGTATTATCGGCTGGAAGTTAGACTGGGTCTTTTCTACTTTTTAGCTTCTGTTTCTATTTCTATCATTATACCATGGTCTTTGTTCTTATTGTTCATTCACAGAATTACATGATGTCAGATCTGCAAGTGACCTCCCAGGCCATCTTGTGCAACCTTATATCTAAGAAAAGATCACTTCTGTCATCCAGACTGTTGAAAGACCTGACAAGCTAGAATTCACTTGGATAGCTCTCATTGTTGAGTTTTTCTCTGCATCTCACTGAAATCCACCCTTTGCTCTTAGGTCCATTCTCAGGAGGAAGCAACAAAACAAGTCTAATTTTTTTTTAATATGACCATCCTTCAAATTCTTGAAATGACTTTTTTGTGCTTAATAACTCTTCTCCTATTCAAGGTGAAATGACCCCAATTCCTTCAACTGACTTAATAGCATGGGCCCATTCTAAGTATAGTCTAATTTTCTTATTTTCTTCCTTAAAAAAAAGGTGGTATAAAGTACTCAAATTTGTAGCCAGATTAAGAGAGAGTATGTATAGCAGAATTATCACCATCTTCCTGTGTTTCTCTTAACATAGTCTCTAAGATAGCATGAACCTGTTTGATTCCTGTGTTCCACTGAGTTTTTAATTCATTAAAACCTCAGACCTTTTTCACAGAAGCAATTGTGCAGCCATGATCCCTGTGCCCTACACTTGTAAAACTGATTTTTTTTAATCCAAAATTTAAGACTTTACATTTGGCTCTCCTAAATTTCAGTCAGACTATAATTCTAACTTGTGGAGATATTTTGGATACTGATTATCCAATGTGTTAAATATTGCTTCCTGCTTCAAGTCATCAAATCTATCAAATCTGCTTCATCCAAATTGATAATAAAACAACACAAGACCAAAAACGATCTCTGGAGCACACCTCCAGAGACTGTCTTTCATGTTGTTGATCTGTGATTACCTTACCAGTTCAATTATTCAACCAGTCACAGATGCACCTAATTGTAAGTCAGCCTAGGTTATTTCTTTACCCTACCCTTAAGAATTCTCCAAAGAAGGGAATTTCTTATACTCTTACAAATTTCTGATCTCATACAGTTCTCAGTAAAAAATCAATATCTAAAGGAGAAGATGGTAAGAGAGGGCATATTGGAGGAGGAGGTGGTCAGAGCAAAATACTTTTGAGGAGGGACAGGATGAAAGAAGAGAGAATAGAATAAATAGTGATAAACAGCAATAGTAATTATGAAAAGAATTTGGAAGCAAATATCTCTGATAAAGACTTCATTTTTCAAATATATAGGGATCTGAGTCAAATTTATAAAAAAATAAGAGCCATTCCCCAATTGATAAGTGATTAAAAGATATGAACTATGCCCAAAGGGCTATAAAATCATGCATATTCTTTGACCTAGCAATATCACTACTAGATATGAATCTGAAAAGAGATTAAAAATAATAAAGTAAAAAGATATATATGTACAAAAATATTTATAGTAGCTCTTTTCTCAGGGCAAAGAACTGGAAATTGAGAGGATGCCCATCAATCAGGGAATGGCTGAATAAATTGTGGTATGTGATTACGATGGAATATTATTGTTCTATAAGAAATAATGAACAAAATGCTCTCAGAAAAACCTGGATAGTCCTCCAAGAACTCAAGCAAAAAGAAATGTACTATGTACAAAATAATAGCAAAGTTGTGGGATGATGAACTGTGAATGACTTTGTGATTCTCAGTAATACAATGATCTAAGACTATTCTGAAGGATTTATGATGAAACATCTATCAATACCCAGAAAAAGAACTGATTGTGTCAGAATACAGAATATAGCATACTTTTTGTTTCCTTTCTTTTTCTTAAAGATTGTTTTTCATGAAGTGAGGAGATCCATGTTTTCTTTCACAACATGACTTTTATGGAAATGTTTTGCATAACTTTAATATGTGCCTTTTCAATGAGGGAGGAAGTGGGGAGGAAAGGAGAGAATTTGGAACTCAAAGTTTTAAAAAGCAAATGTAAAACATTGTTTTACATGTAACTGGGGAAAATAAAAATATCAATTTTTTAAAAAGAAATCAATATCTAGACACTAGTTGGTATAGTGGATTGAGTGCTAGGTCTGGACTCAAGAAGACCAGAGTTCAAATCCAGATTCAGATACTAACTAGCTATGTCACCCTAGTCAAGTCATTTACTCTCTGTTTCCCTCAATTTCCTCAACTGTAAAATAGGGATAATAATAGCACCCACCTCCCAATGTTCTTGTGAGGTTCAAATAATATAACATTCATAAAGTGCTTAGCATACTGCCTGGCACATAGTGGGTACTAGATAAATGCTACCTTTCATTATTATAAAACCTACATCCCTCCTGCTATCACTCATCAGTGAACCACCTTTAAGTGATATGAAAAATCACTGTTCCCCATCCTCCAGATAATGCCCAACCCTTTAAATACCCAATAAGCCTCCCTCTCTCAATCTGCCTCTGGGTTCATTTGTCAGTCATTCTCCACTGCCTGTGAGGCAGTTTCTTATCTTTTTTTTTTTAATTATCCTCCCCATTATCTGTCCCCTCCATCCTCTATGTTTCATCCCTCACTCTTTTTCTCTTCTCACATGTCCTGGGTGAGGGACCCATCGCTGCTCCTCTCTCCTATACCAATTATCTCCTAATTTGACTCCCATCCTATAATTCTCCCCCTTCTTAATAATCATCAATATAGTGGCCAAAGAGCTACTCCTCAAGTATGTCTTTGACTATGTCATTCCACTATTTGAGAAGTTCCAGCAGTTCCCTATTGCCATAAGGTTAAAAGTCCTTCACAATTTAACTCAACTCCGTCCCCAAGCTTATTAATATATTATATTGTATTATTATAGTAATATATTATATTAATTGTTATATTACTACATTTTGATTATTGTATTATTATATTGCACTATCATGTTAATATATTGTATTATTGTCATAAAACTATGCTGTCATATTTTATTAATATATCATATTATAATATATCCTTTTCATGAGCTCCCATGGTCTTTCCTACTTTTTGTTCCTTCTGTTCCTCCTGTCTCCAAGCCTTTTCACAAGCCCCCCATCCCAAGCCTGCAATATACTCACTCCTCACCTCCACCCCTTGGAATCACTAGCTTGTATAAGTGCCATTTCTTATGGTAGATCTTTCTTGATCCCTTCCCTATGAGTGGTTCTCTCCCAAAATTATCTCATATTTTGTTTAAATACTTTGTAATTTTTCACATGAGAATATACTGTTTCCCTTGACTAAGCATAACTTCCTTTTTAGTTCTCCGGTGCACCTGACACAAAGTATGTACTCAGTAATGCTTGCTGCCTGATGGACTGATGGGATCCAATAGTAAGGGGAAGGGGGAAGAAGAGGAAAAGAAAAAAGAACAGGAAGAAGAAGGGGAAGGAGAAGAGGAGGAAGGAGGAGGACCCAGAGGGAGACAACATCAAACAAAGGAATGAGGTCTCAATAGGGCAGAGTAACAGATGGAATCTACTAAAATGAAATTTCCAAATTAATAGGGATAAATGCTAACCCCTAGAGTTGGATTCAAAAGATCAACCACATAAGTATAGGACAGAAACTTAGCCAGATAACACTGCCAATTAAAAAAATTAATGTTTAATATATATAATGTGTAATATAAGTCAATGTTATGATAGTATTGTATAGCATATCTCACAATATAAATAGTTAAAGCAACTTAAGTTGCATTAAGAGGGCATGGTGTTCAGAGTGGGTAGTAATAGTTCCACTGTGCTCAGGTCTGGTACCATCTGGAGTCCAGTGTCCAGTTCTGATTTTCTCCTAAGGAAGACAATCAGAGTGGGGAAGGAAAGACTATGCTATAAAAGGATGAGTTGAAGGAGTTGTTGATATTTAGCTTAGAGAAAACATAGCAAGAAGGGGAATAATGGACTTTCAAATACTTGAGGACAAAGTATTTGAAAGGCCATTGTTTGGGGAAATGGCAGACTGTTCTGCTTGGCCTTAGAAGGCAGAATTAGGAGCAACAGGAAAAGTTGCAGAAATGGATTTAACCTCGAGCTGCCCAAAAGTGGAATAAGTTATGGTTTCTTCTTCTTCCCTGAAGGTTTTCAAGTGGAAGATGGATGACCAGGGCTGCTATTTGCAATCTGTCTTGGGTGACCTTAATTGAGTAAGACACAATTTTTTGGAGCCTCAGTTCTGTCTTTAGTTAGCACAGTTCCTGGCACATATTAATTGTTTAATTAACAATTGTCAACTGACTGACTACCCTGGGGGAAGTGTTCTAAATACCCTCTAAAATTGCCTTTGACTCTAATATTTTATTTTATGTGGGAGATTCCAGTTAAATTGCAAGTTAGATTTGAGGAACTCTGAGTTCTTCACAACCTTTATGTTCTTTAAGACTCAAATAGAAACTAAGAGAGAAACCTAGATAGAGCATCAGAGATCTGTGGGAAAACAAAATCAAAAACAGAGATCCTGAGAGAGAAACACTAAACCAGAGACGGAACATGTGATTGAGAAAAGAAAAAGATAAGCCCAGAGAGAGCACAAAGAAAAAGCCAAACAGATAGAGATGGAGAAAAATGCCAAGAGAAAACCTAGGAAAGTAAAAGACAGGAAACCAAAGGGGAAGGACAAGCTGTCAAGGAGCAGGAACAAAAGGGAAGAAAATGGGGGCCAAGGGGAGGGATGCCCATGGGAGCCCTGTGGCAAGCCAAAAAGTAGGCAAGCAGCTCACCCCACTCTGTGTGCTTCTTGTAGTCACAAAACTCCACTCTTTCAGGCTTTGGGTAGGACATATATGCACATCCACACTTCTGGATCATATTTTCCTGGAAGCAGGAATGGACACACACCTGGGGGGGGAATGGGAGTGCAGGAGGATTATGGACTAGATCCCTCCCCTAGTGATAACCCCACTAGAATACCCCAAGGAGAAGAAGAGGTAAGGAAGAAAAGGGCAAATAGTCCCCACTCTTTATAACAATCTGGGGAAGGGGAGGATGGTCCTGGCTCCTGAGTCTTGAACTGATCTGGGAAGATGGAGGGAGGGTGGGAGAGGGAAGTCATAGATCTGGGAACCTCACCTGCTGTGTATACTTGGAAAAATAGAAATTCTCGACTTTGACATCATTGCTGCCATTCTTGGTACAATCCCCATAGTTACCTCCAAGTCGGTCCAGGGTTTCCTGTCCACCCCACCAAAGCCCAGAAAGGTTTAAGTCAAATCAGTTAGCCTTACCCCTACCCCAGTGCTCTCCTTAGCTGGATCCTCAGGGCTCATACTTAAATCTACCAGCCTCTATAATCCCCTCACTAACAAATTCGCATGACTTTCAGAATCATCACTCTATATCCAGCTCCCTTTGCTTCTCAGGTAAGTTTTTACTCCTCCCCAGCCTTCAAGTGCCAATAGTTATAGCATTTGCATATGATTCTCCAAATGCCCCATAACCCCATTTTCCAATCCCAGGATAACCATGTCCTTAATGTCAGGATCCCCCAATTCTAGTCCCCACCCCTTGACAACCCCACATTTCTTACACTCACTCTATAGGAACCCTACCCTCTAATACTCCTAATTTGTCATTGAGGAGACACAATTCTTCCTCCTTCCCTCCATGCTGTGACATCAAGAGTTATTGCTGAGACCCTTTCCAGCCAGCTTGCTGCCATCCGTGTCTTTCCTACACCTGAGACCCTCCTTCCCTGTTCTTCCTATCCTCCTCCCACCTGCACCCAGGGCCTAAGCAGAGTACCCACACCTTTCTCATGCTGATGGATGTCTCCACTCCTGGCCGAAGGTTGAAACCCCCATCATCCATGAATGCTGGTTCATCTTGCCCATGCACCATCACCCTGGCCCCTGTCACTGTGGACAGCAGGGGAATGAAGTCGTGTCTCTCTGTTCGTAGTGTTAGAGACAGACCTGGAAGATTTGGCAAGGCAAAATGGAATTTAAGGAAGCTATCCCTGCCTCACTCTAATATTTTCCAGCTCCCCAAAATTTAAGGGAATAAGGTTGAAAGAATTGGAATGAGGAAGGTCACAAGATTTTTGATTCATTGTCACAGACCCAGACACTACCAATTAGTAAGAACAATTGAAACCAGATTCTTATCAGTTTTGTATGAATTTTAGGGTATAACTCAAAGGAAAGAGGGAAAAATCCAAGATGGCACCCCCCTGGAATGGACTTAGATTTTTTTTGAGAGGAACTCTTGTAACTAAGGGAAAAGGAAATCTAGCTGAGGAAATACGGCATGTGGAATGGGGAAAACAAGGTAAGATGTGAAGAATAGAGAGAAGACTGAGGGAAGAATCTCTTACCATTATTGATCCCAGGTGTAGAGGACATCCAGAGGTTAGAGTCATTCTTGCCATTGAAAGTATAACAGTTTCCATAGATGGGGTGATGAAACTGGGAGTAATTCCTTAGCAGTAGATAGAGAATAGGGTTAGAAGATGAAGGGGAACCAGGGAAAGGAAATGGGAATTGGGCTGGGGACAAGCTTCTCTCTTTTGTACTCTTTTAGTGTCTAGTACCACTTGTTCAGTATTATTTGACAATTCACAGTCAATCCAATTGAACAAACAATTGGGTCAATTTACTATGCTAAGCACCAGAAAAACAAAAATGAATAAGATAAGGTCTCTACACTCAAGGAGTTTATAATCTAACAAGAGTGAAGATAAATTATAAATATATTTTAGAATAAAAGTGCCAGTGAGGGACATAAAGTAGCATTTGAGACGGGAAAAGAGTTCACTTCCAGTAACTTAAAACTTTTGTCTTGTTAGTTAACTTTTCAAGCAAATAGTATTATATGCTCCATCAGTTTATCAATTTTCTGAGAGAAGGCATCCAGCATGACCCTTGCACATAATTCCTGCCCTAGATGAGCTATGAACTAGTGTTGGGAAAGAGTCCATAATGGAAAGAATAAGATCAAGAAGAGAGAGACAATTCAAAGTCAGGAGATGAAAAAGGAATTAAAGATGGGGAGAGAAAGAGAAAGGCTGAGATATCAGGAAGGTATGGGCTGATCAAAATCCAGGTGCTCTGATTGCCACACCCTCCAGGTGGGGAGACCTTAAACAAACACCAGCTTAAATTTAAAAGAGGAAACATATGACTTGGAAAAGTGGGGGAATGAGGAGAGAAGGGTGTCACAGGACAGTTGGGGAGGGGACAGAGCAGCTGGGACACTCGCTTTCTTGCAAGCCTAGCTAATCAGTAGGACAGGTGTCAGATGCTACCTTAGAAAAGCTCCTAGTTAGGGATTTGAAGAGGGTGAAAGTGATCATGTAAGGATCCCTCTATTAAAGATTTAGTAGAAAATTAAATGAGTATGAGCAGATCACAGAAGGTTAAGGGTAGGAAACAACCTCAGATGTCATCTAGTGTCCAGCTTCTAAAAATGGGATTTATGACACCATATAGGGTCTTGTAACTGAATGTGGAGGTCACAAAATTAAGATTTATTATCAGTAAATGTTTTATTAATGTCCCCAAGGTCGCATAAAAATTTCTCTGACAAAAGGGGGTTACAAGTGGAAAATTTTTTCCACTTTCTGTATTTTATTGTATTTAAAAATTTATGTGGTTAACATTTCCCAATTACATTTTTTATTATTAAAACTTTTTATTTGCAAAACATATGTATGGGTAATTCTTCAACATTGACCTTTGCAAAGCTTTCTGTTACAAATTTTTCCCTCCTACCCCCCATCCTCTCCCTTAGATGGCAGGGAATTATGTAAATTATGTTAAAATACTTGCAAGTAGAAAAATTTTAAGAAGCTCTGACCTAACTGGCTAAGAAATAGAGCAGTTGATCAGTGGCATAGGATAGGATATCAGGGCAATCTAGGCAATAACTATTGCAATTTAGTGTTTGATAAACCCAAAGACCCTAGCTTTTGGGATAAGTGCTCACTATTCGGCAAAAACTGCTGGGAAAATTGGAAACTAATGTGGAAGAAATTAGGGCTTGACCCACACCTAACACCACATACCAAGATAAGATCTAAATGGGTTCATGATCTAGATATAAAGAGTGATATTGTAAGCAAATTAGAGGAATGTAGTATAGTTTACCTCTCAGACCTGTGGAGATGGAATAAATTTATGTCCAAAGAAGAACTGGAACTCTTAATTGAACACCAGATAGATAATTTTGATTATATTAAGTTAAAAAGGTTTTGTACAAACAAACCTAATACAGACAAGATTAGGAGGAAAGCAATAAATTGGGAAATCATCTTTACCTTTAAGGGTTCTGATAAAGGTCTCATCTCTAAGATATATAGAGAATTGTCTCACATTTATAAGAATTCAATCCATTCTCCAATCGATAAATGGTCAAAGGATATGAACAGACAATTTTCAGATGATGAAATTAAAACTATTTCTAGTCATATGAAAAGGTGCTCCGAATCACTATTGATCAGAGAAATGCAAATTAAGACAACTCTGAGGTACCACTACACACCTGTCAGACTGGCTAAGATGACAGGAAAAGATAATGATGAATGTTGGAAGGAAAACTGGGACACTGATACATTGTTGGTGGAACTGTGAACGGATCCAACCATTCTGGAGAGCAATCTGGAACTATGCTCAAAAAGTTATCAAACTGTGCATACCCTTTGACCCAGCAGTGTTTCTATTGGGCTTATATCCCAAAGAGATCTTAGAGGAGGGAAAGGGACCCACCTGTGCAAGAATGTTTGTGGCAGCCCTTTTTATAGTGGCTAGAAACTGGAAACTGAATGGATGCCCATCAATTGGAGAATGGCTGAATAAATTATGGTATATGAATGTTATGGAATATTATTGCTCTGTAAGTAACGACCAGCAGGATGATTTCAGAGAGGCCTGGAGAGACTTGCATGAACTGATGCTGAGTGAAGCGAGCAGAACCAGGAGATCATTATACACAGCAACAACAATACTATATGAGGATCGGTTCTGATGGACATGGCTCTCTCCAACAATGAGATGTTTCAAACCACTTCCGATTGTTCACTGAAGAAAGCCATATACACCCAGAGAGAGGGATGTGAAATGTGGACCACAACATAACATTCTCATACTCTCTATCGATGTTTGCTTGCATTGTGTTTCCTTTATCTGATATGTCTTTCTTGTAGATACGATCTTTCTTGCACAACAATGATAAGTGTGGAAACACGTATACATATATATTCATTTTGTCAAGTATTTTAACATAATTAACATGTAGTGGACTTCCTGCCATCTAGGGGAGGAGTGGGAAATTGGGGGGAAAAATTTGTAGCAGAAAGCTATGTAAGGGTTAATGTTGAAGAATTACCCATACATATGTTTTGCAAATTAAAAAAAAAAAAAAAAAACAGAAGAAGAAGCTCTGACCTAATCTGTCCCCTACCTACAGCATTCCTGGCAGGAATGGCTTCCATCATAAGCCAAAATACTGGCAGAGCTAGGGAAGCCTGAACTAACTACAATCTCCCCACACAGACACCATCACATATACACACATATCTATACACATTCACACTCACACATATATTACGTCCCTAGCCCTCACTATTGTGAACTATGGTTCAGACCTGGAGCAGTGTGAGCTACCTTCCCCTCTCTCCTCCTCCCAGTGGTCTGACCTGGGATCTAGCTGTGAGCCTTGGAGCAAGAATAATTAGTGTTTTTTAAGAATTTGGCAGAGGCTGAGACCCCTACTCAGGAAACATTTCTTGTTGTCGGCTCTTAATCTCCTTGTCTGTTGCTTTTATTTTCTGAACTGCTTTTAATTGCCTTGAAAACGGTTTTTACCCTAGAATGTTGGAATCATTTTTAATATTTTTTAACACTTGAACCATCAGGCTCTGAGGGACCCACTGCATCAGATGACTGCAGTTTGATCTGCTTCCTTCTGAGCTCCTCCAGTGAGTGGGATCACACCACATCCCAGGGAGGTCACACCATCAGGGGACAGCTGTAATTGTTAGGAAGTTCTTCTCTACATTGAACCAAAATCTGCCTTTCTGAAATGTCCATCCATTAGCATATCTAACCTCTCTTCCACACTGGTCTTTTTAGAGCACTTGACAATCAGGCAGAAATCAATTGACATCCCCCCTCTCAATATATCTTCTCTGCCAGTCCCATTTTCCTCAATTTATATTCTTATATGTATTTATATATATATATATAAATTATACAATACATATATTGTATAATTTATATATATAAATAAATTATATTTATAATTCTTAAAGATTTAGGAATAGTCATCTTCCTCTGAATATATCTGGGGTTAACTGTGACCTCCACCACCAAAAAAAGCTAATATAACACTATGGATATGATTTTGTCTGACCTTACAACAATGCTAGCACCTCCTCCCTTCTGAACCTTCTAAACCTTCTACAATTCTTTATGCAAGTTGACAGATGCAGGGCAGGAACACAAGATAACCCACCCATACTTTTGTACCCACAAACAAGGGGAAAGCCTTTTGAACACCCTCAAAAATTGGGTAGCTGCTGGAATCTCTCTGGGATCTACGTAGAATTAGGAAGTAAGAAGTTCAGCAGATGGATGGACAAAGAGAGAGACGTTCACCTTCTGGCAGAGAAAAGCCATTAAATATAAAACTCAAGCACTAACCCCAATTTTCCAATATTCTCAAAGTCTCATCATCACACAACCCAGTTCTCAGACACAATCATAAGATTCAGAGTTAAAAGGGATTTTTATATACAAGTCTTAACAAGGATTGTTTAAAGTCATTCAATTAGTAAAAAAAAAAAAAAAAGCTGTATAAGGTTGGAATATTGCTGTGGTCTAGGAAATGATGAGCTGACAGAGTTAGTATAATATATATGATATACATATATGGATGGATGTATTCTGATGTATGTGCCCATTTGCATATGTGTAATGTGTATGTATATTTCTGTATATAAATTTTGTATATATATGTTATGTATATGAATGGTCATGTGTATATGTGTGATGTATATGCTCATATGTATATGTATAATATTTGTGTATATGAATTTTTATATACACATGTGCGTAATAGATGTGTGTATATATATATATTTAAACTGTAGCCTTCTTGGGAGAAGATGGGAGAGGAAGGGGGGTAAGAATAAAGTAAAAGTACGTAGTAGAAGGGGCAGTTAGGTGGTGCAATGGACAGTTCTGAAGTCAGGGAGGACCTGAGTTCAAATCTAATCTCAGACACTTAACACATCCTAGCTGTGTGACCCTGGACAAGTCACTTAACCCCAATTGTTTCAGGGGATAAAAAAAGTACATAGTAGAGAACAAAAGAAAACCTACAAGGAAACAAAGAAAAGATGAACAGTTCTGAACACAACGTGTAGTGTTTACTATAAAGGCTTTCTTGAAATGAAAATTTATCACTTTATATCTTAAATCCTTTTTTATGTTCTGCTATGTACATGGCAATGTACCCTTTTTTTCCTTTACTTACTTTATATTTAAGTTTAAAATAAATAAAAGGGTGGAAAGAAAGAAAGGCAAGGATGTAAGTTTAGGTCCCGTTAATGATATCCTAAATCTACAAAGTTTGGGGAAGCAGCAAGTTATTGTCGTTGGAGGTGAACAGGGAGTACTCAAGGGGGAAAAAAAAGTCAGCCTTAAGGAAAGAGGAAGAGGGACAACCTGGGGGGAATGGAAGGGAGGAAGTGCAAAGGAGTGAAAAGGAACTCACTCTTGGTTGCAGGATACCTGGTTGAAGCGACAGGCAAAGATGAAATTACCCAAGGCAGCCTCATTCAGATCTTGGGAGTCCAGTCGAGCCAGGATGTTGATAAAATGAAATCGATACCATTCTCGGACAGCATCCACCCCTGAGGAATAGGTCTGGTAGAAGCAGTCTGATTTGTTCTTGTTACACTGAAACCCAGAGAGCAGAGAAATGTTAGAGGAAGGGCAGAAGAAAGAGAGGAAAAGAATAAAAAATAAGTAGACTCAGGAAGTCCTAGGTTCTAAGGCACTAGAGTGCTAATTGAAAAGATCAGGTACCCAGAGGTGGGGAGGGAAGGAAGAGAGAATAGAAGGAGAAAACGGAAATCCATGTGAGAAGCTCCAGACCAGAAAATGTATTTAGTTACTGCAATTAAAAACATAATTCTGAGAAAGATAGACCAGGGACTTCTTCACCAGACTGTCTGCCAAAGAGACTCAAGACAACCAAAAGCTGAAGAACCTTTACACATTCAAGCACATTGTTTCTTTATAAGGGGATTTTCCAAATCAGATTTAAATCCACAATCCAAAGAGCCAAATGAATATTTTACAAACTGTAACTATAACAACAGTTATTCGCACAGGAAAAAGTAGCACAGATTTTGGTTTTTAACCAGCAGTCGGCGGGATGGAAGGGCCAGGGAGGAGGCACTAGCATCTGGTAGATTAGGATGTTGATTGAGGAGATGAGGAAGCCAGGAGAACAGAGAGAAGAGAGAAAGGTCCTGCCACTGAAAACACTTGAAACTAAACTTAGAGTAGATGAAACCAAAGGAGTAGATAGGAGATGCAAGTATGAGCAATTAAGAAGGAGGCAAAGTCATAAATAGTAATTTTTTGCAACTGGAGCAAGCAGTTATGAGCTACATGGAGTGGAGGACTCATGAATAGCCCAGTACTGTTTCTGGGAAAGCAGATGGGGATGGAGACTGGGGAAAGCTTACCTTGGTTGGGACCATCTTGAGGAGAAAGACCCTGATACACTGAGAAATCACTACTGAGAAGGTCAACCAAAGGTATGGAGAGTTAGGATGGAGCTGGATCCAAGCTCACCCAAGTCTCAGAAAGCTCCAATGGCTCCTATTAAATAACAATTCTGGCTAACTAAGTACTAAGTTGTCCATTCCAACAATGCTTAAGGACCACAAATACATCAGCACTCTCTAAATTCTAGAACTCTGAAACAAAGTCCTGTTCCTCATACCATGTTAGGCCCCTGCCAATAACAGCAGAGTGGGAAGACTTGTTCATTCTTTAAGGGACATTTTGAAATGTCTTTTTATTTCTCTAATTGTACAAATTATGTCCTATAAGTTATTTGTTCATGCATCTTGCTTTCCTCTTGGGAGTACCAATTATATGCTGCCTTGTATAAATTAGTTGTTTATGTGTCTTACACTTCTTTTAAGACATTTAGTCATGATTTAAGAAACTCTTAAAATGGTTCAATGCCCCTCAAACGCAATACAGTTAGGATCCTGAGTTTTACATCTATTTTTATGTGTCCTGCAACCTTCAATACAATGCCTTTCATATAACATATGATCAATCAACATTTATTAGATAAATGAACAAATGAGTGAGTGAATAGGACCAGAAAATTGGACCTCACCCAGAAAGAGATGGGAATAGGGAGTTGGGGATAGAGTAGGGCAAAGAGACCTGGAAATGGGTAGAACAGGGGAGTGAATGAAGGCAAGGTCTTACCAAGATAAAACCAATTGTCCAGTCATTCTTATCCACCTGAGGGTTGTTCTCCTGGACACCTGCAGCTCCACTTCGGTGATGGCTGAAGGACTGGGGGTCCCGAATCTTAACTAAAGGATAGGGTAATGGGTTTGGGATATCACGTCGGACTCGAGTCTTGTTGGAGAGGCTACGTGATGAGTTGTACTTGTAAAGGTCAAAAAGCATCTGTTCTGTGATGCGATCCAGCTCTTCCAGATCCTCTTGAATCTTAGTGTACCTGGAGAAGACATAATTTTTTTGTAGGAGGCCTGTCAAGAGACTACCAGTGTTCCAAGAAAAGACAGGAAGTAAATAGAAAGAGTCTCTCTGCTAATATTTACATGAATAGAAGTGACTCCTGTGTTCTCAGACTCACAAAATGTTAAAACTAGAAGGGAACAGAAGAATTATTTGGCCCCGGGGATTCTTAGCATTATCTAAAGTTATGGAAAGATTTTAGTGGCTCTGTGAACTTGGATGGGGAAAAAATTGCACCTTTATTTTCACTAATGTCCAACTGAAATTTAGCATTTCCTTTGGTTATAAATTCAGCTAACAAGTCAAAAAGATTAAGAACTTCTAATCCAATCCAAATCTTTTATTTTACAGATGAAGATATTGAGGTCCAGGAAGGTCCAGTGAGCTAGTAAATGTTCAGATCTGGAATTTTGAACCCAATTATTCTACTTCCAGTTCCATATTCTGTACTTCATGGATCTTGGTCCTCTTGTTACCCCAGAGTTTTCACACTGGGGGCAGACTGGTAGGGAATGGGGGAAGAATATAGTGGGGAAACATGAAAGGTATATGTGTCTTCCAAGGATTAGAATATGGAAACTGGAAATTTTTATAATTAATCAACCAACATTTATTGACCTGCTCTTTACCAAGAAAGTCTATCTGACTTGCTCCTATTGAGAGCTGGATTTCTTTAAGGAATAGAGAACACCTGAGGGAGGCAATAGGCCGTTTGCCTAATGGTACATAGAGAAATATTTTCCTTTTCCTACACTTTTTCCAAAGCTGGAAATCCACAGGGGCCTGAGTCCCTGAACACTTTCCTATCATGAAACCACTCTCTCTATACTGTCTAAGGCTAAGTCTGAATATCTCATATTCAGCAGCTCTAGAACCATAATCAAGTCAATATTCCCATTGCAACTGGAAATGGTGGGTCAATCTAGTCTGCATTTCATACCAAAACATCCCTCCTAAGGCACCCCTTCTGTGTGTTTGTGTGTGTGTTTCAGGTATTAGAATGTAATACACTGGGAAAGATTTAAGGCAAAAAGAAAAGAACAAAGCAGAGGATAAGATGGATGGATAGTTTCATGGAAACAATGAATAAGAATTTGGACAAACTTTGAGAGATGACAGAGGATAGAGAAAGTGAACATCCTATGATCCAAGGGGTACCAGTGAGTCAGACACAAGTGAACAACAGCAACACATTTTCTTGAGGAGAGAGTCAATCTCATTTTGTAGTTGTCTCTCTAATGCTTTGCACAGTGTCTTTCTTTGTTTTGTTTTGTGTGTGTGTGTGTGTGTGTGTGTGTGTGTGTGTGTGTGTGTGTATGAGGCAGTTAGGATTAATTGACTTGCCCAGGATCACAAGCTAGGAAATGTTAAGGATCTGAAGGCACATTTAAATTCAGGTCCTAGTGTTTTTCAAAAGGCATGTATGTAGGTTTTGTGGCCAGGAACATTGCAGCATCTTCCAAAAAAAAAAGTCATTTTGTGTTTATTTTAAAAGTTTATACTTTAAAGTATAATCTAGTTGCTAATTTTTAAAATTAAGCTTCTTTAGTTAAACTTTGTTTCTTTAGTTTGGTGAGGGGAAAATCCATTCAATAAATATTTACCTTCCAAAAAAGCAAATAAAATTCCCTATTTTCATGTGTATATATATTCACTACTGAATCCTGTACTGTATACCATGGTCATTCATACTGGAATCATTGTTTATGTGACAATTCTGTAATATTTACTTGTCTCTTCTATTAAACTCTGAAAATGGCAAAAACAATCTGTTTATAAAGAACTGCAACTATATTCACTGACTGCTGCTTCCTTGTTGCCTGTAATCCTACCCAGCTCCTTTTTCTAGATACCATCTCTTTCCACTTCTCAGACCAATCCTTCTTTATCCCCTTTGTAGAATCACCATCCATGTCCAAGCCCCTGGATATGAATGTGCTGCTTGGCTCTATCCCAGAATTTCTAATCTTCCTTTTTGACATTCTTCTATCTGACTGTATCAGCTCACATTTGGTCATCTCTATGTCATTTACTCCCAAATCTACATATTCAGCCTTAATCTTTCTTCTGACCGCTAGTTTCACACCTCAGTCTATCTTACTGTCCCCCATGATGATATCCCATGAGTATCTCAAACTCAATGTTTCCAAAATACCATTTATTCTCCTTCTTCCTAAACTTACCTTTCCTGAATCCCTATTTCTGGGCAAAACCATTCTTCCAGTAACCCAGGTATACCACCAAGAAAAGATTCTCCATTCTTTCCTCTTACTAAGCTCCCCTCTCCCATATCTAATCTGTTGCTAAATCATGCTGATAATACTAACACATTTCCCCTTCTCTATAATGGACGCCACAACCACCCTGGTTCAGGCCTTTATTATTTTTCAATTTGTATTATTGCAGTAGTCTCCCAATTGCTCTCCCTGACTCTTCTTCCAGGCTATTAAACTGACATTCCTAAAGGCCAGGTCTGACAATGTTATTCCCCATTTCAAGAGTTTTCATTAGATCCCTATTGCATCTAGACAAAAAAAAAAATACAAATTCCAGTTCATACCTTCTAGTTCTTCCTTCCAATTCCAATAGACTTGTAATAGAAAGTGCCATCTACATCCAGAAAGAAAACTTATAGATCCTAAATGTGGATCCAAGCATAGTATTTTCACTTTTTGTTGTTGTAATTTGTTTGCTTGTTTGTTTTTTTTTCCTTTCTTGTGTTTTTTCCCCTTTTGATCTATTTTTTTTTTTTGCACAGCATGATGAATGTGAAAATATAGTTGGAAGAATTATACATGTTTGGCCTATATTGGATTGCTTGCTGTCTTGGGGAAGGAGGAAGGGGGAAGAGAGGGAGAAAATTTTGAAACATAAACTTTTGCAAAGATGAATGTTGGAAAAACTTTCTTTACATGTATTTGGGGGAAAAAAACACCATTCAAAAAAATTAATTAGTTCTTTCTTCACAGCCTACCTTCAGCCTATCTTTCTAGACAAATTACATATTGTTCCTCTCTTCTTACATCTATCAAACTGATCTATTTTTATCTCCCTTTACTCTACTTTGGTATCAGCTGTTACCAATACTCTCCTTTTTCAATCCTACCTTTTAGAACCATTACTTCAAGTGCCATCTCTTACAGATTTCCTTCACTAATTCTCCAGTTGTTCATGTCCTCATCCCTCCAAAAATTAATTTATATTTAAAAAAATTTTTATATTCACTTATCTGTATCCATGTTATGATGTTTCCTTTCATAACAGAATGTAAACTCCCTGAGGGTGGAAACTTTTGTTCTTATCTTTGGGATTAGATCTGTTGCTCCATGCTCTTTGATCTCAGTCTCCCACTGGGGCAAAAGGAAAGTCATTTCTTATTGACTCCCTATCACATTCTCTACTGGAACTATTTTAAATTTTCCACTTTTCTTTAAACTCCATATTCCATTGTTTATTCAATCCAATTCAATAAAAATTGAGCAAACACTTATGTGATTTCCTAGGGATGTGATAGAATCTGAAGACACAAAGATAAGAACAAAAATTTCCACTACTAGAATGATTTGTCATTTCCTTCTCCAAATTTTACAGATAAAGAAACTAAGGAAAACAGGATTAAGTGACTTGCCAAGAGTCATACCAACTAGTAAGTGTCTGAGACTGGATTTGAACTGAGAAAGATGAATTTTCCTAATTCCAGGCCCAGCACTTCATCCACTGCATCACCTAGTTATACTCACCGAACATTTATTGAATGAAATGAATGAATGAGGCAAACCATTCCATTGTTGAGAAGTTCTGGGATATAATTCTTTTTTTTATTATTAAACTCAGTGGTGCCATCTTGTATGAAAAGAATTTTAAAAGAGGTGGGGGAATCAGCAAAACTGACATATTAAAAAAGTCTAACTTTATATATTTGACACTTAAAATTCCCTTTCTCCAACATCTTCAGAGAAGTGAGGAAATCACTTCTTTTTGGACAAATATGGTCATTACAATTTTGTAGCATGAATGCCATGTGAGTATAATGAGCAAACTTAGATCCAAAAAGAAGAGATGAAAAAATTTTCCTCAAAGAGCGTAGAGAGAATATGGATATAGAATATTGAATATGTTGTTACACTCTGTTAATATGTTGATTAGTGGTACTAAAATTAATTTTTTCCTTTTTCTTATTCTCTGGCACAAAAGATGACTTGATGAAAAGGAAAATAGAAATAAAATAATATTTTCTAAAGTTGTTTTGTAAAAACAAAAAGAAGCAACAAAAATTTTAATTTTTAAAGAAAGTTCTTTTTTGTTGTTGTTGCACTAAAATTTTACCTCCTTATAATTTCCACCTAATTAATTTTCTTAGAACAATACCTAATTTCATCTATTGGGAAAAGAAAAAATGGTAGAGGGAAAGGAAAAAGAGGATGTGTGAAATTGCAGAACAGAGGTTTCATATCTCACAAATGAAGGGATTAGCAGAATTGTAAATAGAATGGAGGAGGCCTGGGGAGGCAGAGGGCTGAGCCCAAGAGACAATATTGAAGGAGGCTGATTAAAAAGATAATCATGGGCATTGCAGCAACCATGGAAGATGAATGGTCCAAACATTGCGATGTCCATTCTACAGATTGGAATTGGGACTATAAGTGAAATGACTTTTCCCTGCAGATCTTCTGACTCCACAGCCAATTCTCTTGCATGTCTATTAAGGAAGTTGTAGAATGGTCTATGCTTGGTAGGGTTTCAAACTGGATAAGCTCTAAGGTCCCTTCCTAGACTGGATGCTATGGATTCTTCTCCCTATCCTGTCTCCTCTCCTAGCAAAGTTGCAGAGATCATAATCCTTGAATCAAGAATCGCTATTCATTGCCTGACTCTTGCAAAGCCTTCGCTTTTCCCCCTGAAAATTGATGCAGGCTCAGAATGCCCAGGACATTCAGTGGCAGTAAGTATAAGATCCTCCTTAGAGCGGGGGATGTCCAAATCTTGGTTCTCAATGACTAGAAAGCTGCTCCCTCTCTTTGGGGGCGAGGAGGAGTCTTCCTGTGTTCACCCTGTGTTTAATCCAATCCTCAACTTCCTACTCTCATTGCCTGAGCCGCTCTGCCCTTCTCTCTCCAGCGAAGGAAGCGCCATGGATTCTTTGGGCATCACATTTCATTGTCTTAAGGACCCGGGACTTCCTTCTTAAATGCACGCTAAGGCTCTATAGGAACTAAGGAATAATTTCCTCTTGCTCTGATTTCATGGAAATGGAGCTCATCTAGTCCCCTCCTCTAAATGATAAAGATGTCAATGACAAAAAAGGAAAAAATGTGCTGAAATAATTTCCTCCCCAGTCATCAATCTTCCCTTCTGCAAACTAAAGGATGAAAACTCTTACCTCCTTCCCTAGCTAGAGAGTGTTCCTCCTACTTCCAACAACTTCCTGAGCTGCCTTCATCTCTGCCAGTTCTCTAAGCCAGAGAGCAGGGTAGATTTGTTTGGAATTCATTGAGAGGACAGATTCTACATGTCCAAACACCCTCAGCTATCTGCACCAGCTTCTCACCCTCCTTATCTTCCTATTTCATCCACCCCTTCTTCCCCAGGTATCACCCATCTCTCCCTCCCTCTCTTGCTCCTTCCACTAAACTCTGATTCAGACCCAGGTCATCACCCACATAACCTGTCTAAACCTGTCCCTCCCTACTCTCTGTCTCTCTGTTTCTCTCTCTCTGTGTCTCTTTCCTTTCATCCCTCCCTCCATCTCTCTCTGTCTCTGTGTTTCTCTGTCTCTCTCTCCCTCCCTCTATCTCTATCTCTTTTTTTCCTTCTCTCTCTATCTCTCTTTCTGTCTCTGTCTGTCTGTCTGTCTGTCTCTCTCTTTTCCCCCACAAGTCAGGCCAAGATGCCATCATGTTCTCTTCCTCTGACACAATTCTCCTCTTCTTCCCTCCCTCACTGTCTCCCTTCCCAGACTCTCCTCCAATTTACCTCCTTAATCTAAGCCTCTACTTATCTCCAGGAGCCTCCACTGCAATCTGACTGGTTTCATTGTTCTCCAAGAATATATGCTCTATTCTGGTTTAGGGGACACCACTCCCCTAGTCTGGAATGACTTCCCTCCCTCTGCCCTTTCCACCTTTCCCAGGCTTGCCAGTTTTTCAAGTGCCAGTCCAAATTTCACTTCCTTTAAGAAGCTGTTTTGGACTATCCCAGCCCACAAAGATCTCTCCCTCCCCTTTATCAAACCTAGGTAGCACTTAAGTATTTCTATTTTGAAACCCATAGTCTCATATTGTTATTTAACTTATTATGTGTATGTTTTGATTCTCCAGTGAGGTAATAACTTCCTGGAGGGCACAAGCCCAAAACTTCTTTGTGTTTTCCCTCACCTCACCTAGCACAGTGCTCAATAAATCTAGTAAATGAGGTGATTGGCCAGGGCCTCTTTCATTTACTTGTTTAGTGACAAACACAGTATTTGACTACTCCTCCCAATTTCTTTTCTCTAGCCCTGGCCATCTTATCCTCCAAACTAGGAGTGCCTTCTAGTCTCAGTGGCTTTAAGGAAATCCCTATGACCAAATTTGCAGCTTGAGCTAGCTCTAGCACTTCATCTTCCCACTCCATCCCCAAGAGTTAAGCACCCTAAATTTAGGGAAGCATGGTGAGCTGGGCAAATTAGGAACAAAAAAAAACCCACAAGGGATTTGGATACTAAGTGGAGATCAGCCTGGCAATATCAAAGGGAAAGGAAATAGGGACCAAGTAAAAGGACCTAACACAGTGGATAGAGCCCCAGGTTTGGAGTTCAAATGTGACCTCCAACACTTATTAGCTGGGTGACTCTGGGCAAGTAGCTTAACCCTAGTTACCTCTCCTCATCTATAAAATGAGCTGGAGAAGGAAATGACAAAGTATTCCAGTATGTTTTCCATGAGTTGGATGTGACTGAACAACAACAAAGGGACCCAGAAATTGGGTTTAAGAGGGTGGGAGGAGATGTAAGAGGGGAAGAAAGGACATGGTGCTAGAGAGAATCTTGGCACACATAAGCAAATATAATACAGTGGAAATTATGTAAATATAATTCTAAATAGCACTTACTAAGTACACTTTCCTCTTCATGACTCTCCATCCATCCCTTCAATCTCCAAGAGGTTAATCAAGGACACAGTGGACCTGGACCTTGTTCTACAATTCACTGTTGTTAAGTCATTGATTCTTCATGATCCCATTTGGGGTTTTCTAGGCAAAAATACTGGAATGGTTTGTCATTTCCTTCTCTAGCTCATTTTATAGGTGGAAAAACTGAGGCAAACAGGGTTAATTGACTTGCCCAGGGTCACACAGCTAGTAAGTATCTGGGACCTGATTTAAACTTAGCCTGGTGGCTCTATATCCACTGCACCACTTGAGTGATGAATGAGTTAACATAAATGTATACACATACACAACACATTTGTCTCCTATTTAACATCTGTTGCTCCTTTCAGCCTCCAAGTCAAAAACTGACAATGGGAAATAATGGAACCCAAAGACTTCCAAATAAACTGGGTCCCAAAGATGGACGTATCAGAGGGATTAAAAGGGATCCAAGGAGATGGAAGGGTCAGTGAAAATGTAAAATCTAAAGTGTTGAAAGGGATCAAGTAAGATAATATAATATCATACCAAAAAGGACAAAGGAATCAAAGAAGAAAAAATAAGTCATAGGAAGAATTTCCTCCAGACTGAAGGATATGGACCTCTAATCTGGGAAGCAAAACTAAGTATTTACAGTGTAATACTATAAATTGGGATCAACCTCTTCCAAGTCAGTCCTATAGTATGGCCAGGCAGGCTTTAAGAGGGTTGTTTTCTTGTTCTTCCATCTCCCTTTGCTATTCACCTTCCATTCCCTTTTTTTCCTTCTCTTCCACCAGTGGGCTCATTCATTGCTTTGCAGTCCCAACTCCACCCATTCTAAAGAAATCCATTCCCCAATGGGGAGAAAACAGGCCGGCTTCTGCCAGCCACCATCACCTACCTCTAGTTCCTACCACCTTTTCCCATCACTTTCTCTCCTTTGAGATTAAAGAGGTACCTTTATTTTCTTCTTGGCTTGGGAAGGTTGGGGAGGCAGGCAGAAAGGAACAAGTGTATAACAGAGTTTCTATATCCTGTTCAAGCTCAGGTTCACAGTGCTTTAAATTTTAGGGAACACCACAAGTATATACAGTAGGGAATTCAAATATTACTGTGCCTTTTTACAGAGGGGTTAAATGACTTGTCCACGGTCACACAACTAACAAGCACTAGAGCTGATATTTGAACCCGGGCACAAGGATGTTGCTCAGAACAGGTTGCCAGGGGAATGGCAGTGGCAGGTGGATGGTAGGCAGGACTTAGCTCTAGCTGAGGCTGGGGTCTGTTTAAATGTCGAGTTCTGAGCAATATCTGTCACTTCAGTTGGGAACCAGGATTTTTCAGTGGCAGAGGAGGGGGTAAGATATCCCTCTAGCTGATGAGATAAAAACACTATAGTTTATGGTTTAACAAGCAGGACTAAGGGCAGACTGACCTGTATGGATTGAGAGTGCAGACAGTGACTGCAGGGAAGACGAGCTTGTCAGAATTGAGGTTGATGTTGAGACTAACGGGGTAGCTGAAGTACTCCCCAAACAGCAGGCCAAATTGCCAGTACATCATTCCGAAGGTACAGAGCCACAACACAGCCCAGAAGGCCGTCTTCATTCGGTTGTGCTTGGAGCAAACCAGGCGGATGGCACCATGGATGGTGGTATTGTTGCAGAAAAACTGGAAGAGCTCTCGGTAGGAATGGTGGAACTCAATCAGGCCCTCCTCCTCCTCCTCCTGGGGTCCTCCTGGCTCGGGATGCTGGCCCCCATGCTCAAGTTTTTCCTCCTTCATGGGGCCTTGGATTAGGAGGAGATAAGGTGAGTAAGGGCTAGGCTATTGACTCGACTACCTCCAAGATCATCAACCTAGACTCCTTTTCATTTCCTCAGGCTGGGAGTGGACCAAACCTCCTGGAATGGTGAGGGGGATGGGGGACAGGAGAGAGGACAATTCCACTCCTCTCCACCTATCCACCTTTCCCTGCTTTTCCTCTGGAACCAGCTAATTGGCTGGTTTGGGCGGGTTAGCGCCAGTCCTGAAGTAGTTGGTTCACTTCTTCCTTCTCTGTCAGCTGTTTTCCACTCTTTAGAGTGAGAGCTTTTCTAAAGTTTTCAAGCTAATTTTTAGTTTCTCTCTTCTGTCCCAGATTCTCCTGTCCACTCATTCCAGAATTCTTCAGTTTTTCTCTTTTTCACTCAAGGTTAATCTGTCTCTGTCTCTCTGTTTCTGTCCCTTTGCCTGTCTTTTCCTCATTCTCTGTCTCTTTGCATCTCTCTCTCTCTCTCTCTCTCTCTCTCTCTCTCTCTCTCTCTCTCT
>JAJPUD010014071.1:0-15606 GCA_023553655.1 Myrmecobius fasciatus
ATGACCTTCAAACAGGGAATGTCAGAGCTGGGAGGGAGCTTAGAACAAGGGATATGTCAGGGCTGGGAGGAGCTTAGAACAGGGCGTATCAGAGATGTAAAGGTTAGGTCATAGGATGTTCCAGAGAAGCAGGATTGCAGAATCTGATTAGACGAGATTCTTAACCTGCCAGCCGTGAGCTTTCTTTTGTTCTTTTCTTTCGTTTATTTATTGATTGATTTTGATCATTTTGACAATCATTTCTGGCTAGTTGCTTTTCTCTGTAATCTTGTGTATTTTGTTATTAATATCATTCTTTTGAATTTTGTTGTACTTTAAAACCACTGTTCTGAAAAGGGTCCATCATCTTCCCCTGAGGGGCAAAGGATCCTGGGCAGAATCCAGAATCCAGAGGAGATGGAGTCCTCCAAGCTCAGCCAGGGAAGTGCCCTGGCTCCAGTGAGAGGCCTGGGATGTTGTGGGCTGGCCTCTGCCTGGGGGAGCTTCTGACTAAAGACAGGTTTGGGATGGGCAAGGACATGGGCACAGTTTGAGAAAGGAACTCCTGTTAAGAGATGTAAGGCGCCCAGAAGCTCCTATAGAGAGGACAGTGAGCCATAGCTGGAAAGGGGGAAGGGGAGGCAGGTTACCTTTCAGCTGCTGGGGCCTCAGTCTCATAGGTGTCGTAGGAAGAGAACATAGACTGGCAGAGCTCAAAGGGATATAAAACTTTATCTAATCTAACTGGCATTTTATACGGTGGGGAAAGGAAGAGTGACTTACTTGCCAAGACAACTTTAAAGCTACAAAATAGCAGGCAAGAGTAGCTGGGTGGTACAGTGATTCATCTGCCTGAGTTCCAACCTGTTCTCAGACACTTTTTAGCTGTATGTTTCTGGGCAAGTCACTTAAACTGGCTTACCTCAGTTTCCTTATATGTAATATGAGCTGGAAAGGGAAATGCACACCACTTCAGTATCTCTGCAAGGAATGCCATCTTCCCAGCTGACATCCCCTATTCTAAGCTCCCTCCCACATTTGACAGTCTGTGTCCCAAGATTCCTCCCAGCTCTGACATCCCATGCCCTAAGGCCTTTCCCACCCTTGACATTACTTGTTCTCAGGCCCCTCCCAGCCCTGATGTTCCATATTTGTCATTTAGATTTATGTTACACTTTAGGCCTGACAGATCCTTTATGCCCTCTGACCTCTCTGACTACCATAGGGAGACAAGCACAGGTTATGGTCTATTTTTCCGATGACAGACTCGAGTCACACACAGGAATTATTGGGTGAAATGGCCCTGGGAGGAGCCCAGGCTCTTCCACTTTGCCTCCAGCCCTTTCCCGATCCCTCCTCTGGCAGGGATCACAGCAGGTGTGAGGGGATTGGGAGCAGCCCTTGCCCATGGGTGGGGATGATGCACACCTGGGCAGGGAGATGTAGCAGGCTATAAAGTCTGGCTTGGGCTGGAAGCACGGCCCCCTGGCAATTACTGGTGGTCTTTTGCTGCTGTCTTTGGCTGGAGGGTGAGTGAATCTCCTGGGTTCTCCCTCATGTGGCATGCATTTATCCCTTTCCATTTTTTCATCCTCTGGGTGACTGGGGAAGCCACCCTGAGCACTGAGGGACTTTCATCTGGGTCTGGTGGGGGAGGGGGGACTGATGATGAAGGGAGCTTTTCTCTTCCCAGTCTCCTCCTTAGTTCCCCCTTCCTTTGCCCTCCCAGCTGGAGAAAAGCTCAGCAGACAGTGTTGAGATCCAGGATTTCTGAGCTGCCAGGAGTCTTAGAATCCTGGGTATTTTGGGGACGTGGGGAACGAGCCTCAGGATATTGGCTCAGGGAGAAACTGAGGCAGTATCACATTGGAGATCAGGTGATATTTTATTGATGTTAATTGAGAGTTCAGAATCCATAGCTATGGATCAGGACGATTGTCTCCAAGCACACTGTCCATTTCAAGATTAGACTGGCAGACATGGCAGCCAACTGGATCTCAAGTAAGCCCAGCAAATAGTAAGTTTGGTCATAGGATTCTTATAGGATTTCCGGGAACAAAGAGCTCACGGGGCAGAAGGAAGGTTGAGCACTGGGGGGTGGAGGTGGGGTTTCAGGAAAAACTATCAATTCAATTCTGACAGGTAGGGATTAAAGGAAGCTTGGGAAGGAACTAGGAGATAGTAAGTCTGATGCCAAAAGATAAGGGGTATGTCGAGATGGACCATCTGGAGGGTTTATGACTCCTTTGGAGTGCTAGCCCAATTATTTTTGATGGTCAGGAAGTGGGGGGTTTGCTACCATTAAGGGAAACTGAAATGGCAATTGAGGGAAACTGAGACATGGAACTATGGCACAACATCAGAATATAAACTATCAAGTTTGGTGGACCCCTGGACCACACAAGGACTTGGGGTTGGAAGAGTACTTAGTGTATACAGCTGGGAATCTCCCATTTGACAGACCCTTTAGAATATGGAAGGAAGGATGTAACTAGGAAGGGCAAGAGCCCCAAACCCACAGGGCCAATGACTTGGGTTCTGGTGAATGGGGTGGCCAAGCACTTGTGCAGTCTGCTCCAAAGTCAGGCAGGGATGTAGGTCTGGGGTTTGGGCAGGCCTCAGGAGGGTCCCCCTGCCTTGGAGAATTTAGGAGGGCAAAGACCGAAGCTTTCCTGCCAGCTGGGAGTGAGATCCTTGGAAAGTTGGGGCATACATCCACAAAATTACACAAAGGTCGTATGGCCCAATCCAAACATTGGAGAGCAGATGGGGTTCTAAACCTGAGCTCCCTAGATTACTTTTTTTTTTTTTGTCTGAGACAATTGAGGTTAAGTGACTTGACCAGGGTCACACAGCTAGGGAATGTTAAGGGTCTGAGACCAGATTTGAACTCAGGTCCTCCTGACTTCAGGGCTGGTGCTCTATCCACTGTGCCACCTAGCTGCCCCATGAGCTCCCTAGATTGCAGGTAATTTGTTAATTGATTGCGAGAAAACTGTCATCTTCCTTTTCATTGGTCTTGAACTGAAATGGAGTACTTCCTTCAATGATTTAAAAAATGGGATTCTGAGCAAGGTCCTGAGGCTTCCTCAGACTACCAGAGGGGCTACCGTACAAAAAAAGGGTTAAGAACCCCTACTATAGAGGAAGAAGCCAGTGTTCTTCTTGGGGCAGGGGGGAGGAATTGCCTTTTAACCCTATGGGATCCATCCCTAATGGAACAAGCACCAGGCCAGCCAGAAAGACTGAGGTAAAGTTGGGTAGTGGCAATGGCCTTGGAGGAAGGACAGGCCCTACCAGGCTGTATGCCTTGCCTCCTCACCCACTGCTCCAAGGGCAATTGGCTTCCTGTGGTCCTACATGAGCTCTGAGGGATCACCCAGAGCAGCAGAGATTCCAAAGACCTGGCCTTTGTTTTCCCCAAGACAGCGCCAGTTTCCTGGCCCACGATGCCCTCCTCCAGGAGTGTAACCGCATGGACATCCTCTTGGCCGTGAAGTCATCCTCACTGGATGGTCACTACCTGCTTCTGGTCAGCTGTGCCCCTTCCCGACTCATCACCATGCCCGGCGGGTACAGCCCTACCTTCAAGCTTTCAGTCACTGAGTGAACTGTACTTACTCTGAGCAAGTTGTCATGTCATTCAGAGATGGCTGAGGCAGGGTACAATCAGCAAGAGTAGAGGAAGTAGATTTAATGGATATTATACCCTTTGAGCCCCCTCTGCAAGGTTAGCTGGCTAGGTACTTGGGAATGTCTGAGTTTAAGATACTTTTTTCATTTTCTTGTTACATCCCAGCACTGAGTTCCTCTGGGCTTCCTTCTAGAGTTCCAGATTTAAGAATTTGGGGATTTAGAGCTCCTAGTTCAACCTTCTCCCCCTTAATTTATTTATTGGTAGTAGTGGTGGTGTAGTAGTAGCAGTAGTAGTGGTAGCGGTGGTAGCAGTAGTGGCGGCGGTGGCAGTGGCGGTGGTGGTGGTGGTGGCGGCGGTGGTGTTGGTGGTGATATGATGGTTGTGGTGGTGGTGGTAGTGGTAGTAAACATTTATATAATCCTTTAAGCCTTATAAAGCACTTTACACTAGCTTATGTGATCCCCATATAATGTCTCCCTGCAGGTTTTTATTATGCTCATTTTACAGCTGAGGAAACTCTGAGACACCTGAAGTGATTTATTTTCCTAGGGTCATACATAGGGAGAGATTTTCACTTAGCCCTCCCTGATCTCAGGAAGCAGCCAAACTTAAGTTGAGAAGTTAGAACAGAAGTTCAAAAGTGAAAGGGGCAACAGAGGCCATCCAGCCCAAGGCCCTCATTACACAGACGGGAGAATCAGAAGCCAGGAGAGGCTCCCGTGTCCCCTGAAAACTAGGGGCTGAATCCGGGCTACTCTTCCTTCAACCTGCCTCTGAATGCACTTGAAGTCATTTATCTCCAAGTGGCATAATAGGTACAGCTCTCTCTTTCTCTCCCTCCTTTCCTTTCTTCTAGGAGACTTGGGTACACCCGCTGTCAAGGTCACCGCTAACTCCACCAATGTCATCTTGGGCTCTAAGCTCCAGGGGGAATTCTCAGTCCCCCGCGACTTCCAGCAGCCCCTGCAGCTCCATGGGGATACCTGTGTGGCCTCCCCCCGACCAGCCCCCAGCCAACCCCTCCTGCATTACTTTATCGAGAATTATGGGTACTGTCAGAGTTTGTTACATTATGGAGACCTATGGGTACTGTCAGAGTGGGCTGTGTTGGGGAGGAAAGTTCTGATGGTTAAATATGTATGGATTTGTTGCTAGAACAGGAGGATCTGCATCAGGTAAAATAATCAATGATTGACCAACACCGGGGATGAAGCTGATTTCTCAAGCTGAAATTTTTCACATGGAGCAGAGACTAACCCGATCGCTCCAAGTTTATAATTTATGTATTGGTTAGATTTTCCGTCTCTGCTGTTGGTTGATGGGACTTGTTATAAGGAGACATCAGTCATAAAGTCAGTATGTAAAAGTCTCTCACCACAGTACCAAGTCTACTTTCCTGGAGGTAGAAACATGAAGAAGGGCTATTGCTCATAATGCCCCTCCCCCAGCTTTGTTTTGGGGTTCATTATTTCTCCTCTTATCAAGAAGGTGACCCCAGGGAGGCTGTTAATATGTAGGGACATATGCTTGAGCAGGCTGAGTATAATTTGGGATCAAAGGTATAGATGCCCTGAAAAATCCAGCCTTTCCTGGGGTTTGCTGTCTTCTCCCTAAAGGACTCATTGGGTTCATTACTGATTTTTCCCCCCTTTGATTTCTTCTGATTTGGTATTTTGTGGATGGCTGAGAAGTTAGCTCCCGGTTCCGGCCCGAGTCTCCCCAGAGACCCTGCTATTATCCCTGCAGGCTTTCCAATTCATCGAACTAGACTCAGATGTGAGTGAGGACCCTTTTGGGCTTGAAAGGAGATACTTTCCTGAGCTTTACTTTCCTAGATGTGCAAGGAAGCGGAATGATTTTTGTTTTGTTTTGTTTTTTACTTAAAAACAAATTTTATTTTTTGCCTTTTTATTTTTACATCATTATTTTCTTCGTTCTACAACTGAGGAAACTGAGATAGAGGTTAAATGACTTACCCAGGTTCATACGCCTAATTAATTGTCTGAGGTTGGATTTGAACTCTCTTCCTAACTCCAGATCCAGGATCTATCTACTGTGCCAACTAGCTACCTCTAAATAAGTATTAATTAAGCACCTACCATATGCCAGGCACTGAGCCAAGTTGAGGATAGGGAGGAAGAAAAAAGATAAAAATACTGTACACACCATTCGATTCTAGTTGCCTACCATGCTTCCAAGAAAAAGAATGTCTTATTTTTTCTCGTCATGTTAGTCTCGTATGGGTTCTTTTTGGAATTCTTTCATTTACATTGTTGTAATCATTTATATATATATTATATTATATTATTATTATTATTATTCTCTTGGTTTCTCTTATTTCCCTCTGAATAAGTTCATCCAAATCTAGGAGCCTGAATTTGGTCTACTGTTTCTTCCTCCCTCCTCCCCCCATCCCCTCACCCCAATAAAACCAGCCCTCTTAGCTTTAGTTCAATACTTTTCTTACTTTTAATTGTATTAATCTCTTTTGATTTTCAGAATTTCTAATCTGGTATTTAATTTGGGATTTTTGTCCTTTTTCTAGCTCTTTTAGTTATGTGTCCACTTCATTGATCTCTTCTTTCTCTATTTTATTTACACAAGTGTTTAGAGATATAATATTTCCCCTAAGAACTGCTTTGACTGCATCTCATAAGTTTTGGTATGTTGCCTCGTTGTTGTTATTTGAAATTTTGACTGTTTCTATGATTTGTTTGTTTGACCCATTTATTCTTTGGGATTAGATTGCTGAATTTCCATTTAGTTTTTATATTATCTTTCCATGGTCCTTTATTACATATAATTTTTTTTATTGCATCATGATCTGAAAGAGATGCATTTGATATTTTTGCTTTTCTGCACTTAATTGTGAGGTTTTACGCCTTAATCTATGGTCACTTTTTGGGGTGGTACATTGTACTGTGGAGAAGAAAAAAGTATGTTCTTTTCTATTCCCACTCATTTCCAAAGGTCTATTACATGTAAATCTTCTCAAAGTCTACACAACTTATTTCCTATTTATTTTTGTGATTAGATTTTTCTAGTTATGAAAGGGGAAGGTTGAGGTTCCTTACTTCTTTAAGAATTTGGATGCTATACCATATCTTTTAGCAAAATGTAGCTTCCTTAACTCTTTTAGTTAGATCTATTTTTGCTTTTGCTTTGTCTGAGATCAGGATTGCCACCCCAGCATTTTTTTTTAACTACAGCTGAAGAATAATATATTTTGCTCCAGCTTTTTAGCTTTACTTTCTATAATCTTCCTGCTTCCTGTGTGTTTCTTGTAAACAACATATTGTAGGTTTCTGTTTTTTAATCCACTTTGCTATCTACTTCTATTTTATGGGAGAGTTCATCCCATTCACATCCACAGTTATGATTATCAATTATATATTTCCTTCCAGTCTACTTTCTTTCCTGTTTGTATTTTCTCCTCTCTTTTCACCCTGTCCCTCCTCACGAGTGTTTTTCTTCTGACCATCACCTCCCTCAATCTGTCCTACTTCCTAACAGCCCTCCTTCTTTTTCTTTTTTCTTTCTCCTCTTATTTTCCTACAGGGTAAGATAAATTTCTAAACTCAACTGACTTTGTATATTCCCTCTTTGAGCCAAATCTGATGAGATTAAGCTTCAAACACTCATCCCCCTCCCTTCTTTTCCTTTACTAAAATAGGTCTTTTGTATCTCTTCATGTGATCTAATTAGGCTCATTTTATTCGCCCCTCTCCTCTTCTCCCAGTACAATTTTTTTTGTATCTCTTAATGTCCTTTTTTATATCATCACATCAAAGTCAACTTATTCCCACAACCCTCGTCTATGTATACCCCTTGTTAACTGCCCTAACAAAGATACAATTCTGAAGAATTACAAAGTACTATTTTCTCACATACAGATGTAAACAGTTAACTTTTAAATAACATCTTGTTTTTCTTCTTTCATGTTTATCTTTTTATGCTTCTCTTGAGTCTTATATTTGAAAGTTGAATTTTCTGTTCAGCTCTGGTCTTTTCATCAGGAATAATTGAAAGCTCCCTTTTTCTTTGATTTCCCCCCCCCATCTTTTCCTCTGAAAGATAATGCTCAGTTTTTCTGGATAGTTGATTCTTTGTTATAATCCAAGCTCCTTTGCTTTCCAGAATATCATATTATAGGCCCTCTGATCCTTTAATGTATGCTCAGTCCTAGGGAATCCTGTCTATGGCTCCTTGATATATGAATTGTTTCTTTCTGGCTGCTTGCAGCATCTTATCCTTGACCTGATTATTCTGGAATCTGGCTGCAATATTTCTTGGAGTTTTCATTTTGGGACCTCTTTCAGTAGGTGATCAGTGGATTCCTTCAGGGAGTTTTACCCTGGTTCTAGGATATCAGAGCAATTTTTCTTGATCCTTTTTTTTGAAAGATGCTGTCTAGGTTATTATTATTATTATTATTATTTTTGATCATGACTTTTAGGTAGTCAAATAATTCTTAAATTACCTCTAATGGATCTATTTTTCATCTTGTTTTCTTCTATTTTTTTCTTTTGATTTTGTTTGACTGGTTCTTGATGTATCACAGTCATTAGCTTCCACTTGCTCAATTCTAATTTTTAAGAAATTATTTTCTTCAATTAGCTTTTGTACCTCTGTTTCCATCTAAGTCTACTTTTAAAGAAGTTGTTTCTGTCAGTGGATTTTTTTTTGTTGTTGTTGTTGTTACCATTTTATTAATTCTATTTCTTAAGGAGCTGTTTATTTCCTTTTCCAAGCTGTTGACTTTTTTTTCCCATAATTCTCCTGGAGAGCTCTTTTCTTTTCCTATTTTCCCCTAATTTTTCTTCTACCTTTCTTACTTGATATTTTTTCTTCTTTTTTTTCCTGGTAAGGCAATTCGGTTTAAGTGACTTGCCTAATGTCACACAGCTAGTAAGTATTAAATATCTGAGATCACATTTGAACTTGGATCCTCCTAGCTTCAGAGCTGGTGCTCTATCTACTGTGTAATCTAGCTGCCCTTCTTACTTAATTTTTAAAATCCTTTTTGAGCTCTTCCAAGAGAGACTTTTGAGCTTGAGACCAGTTCATATCCCCCTTTGAGGGTTCACATGTAGGCATTTTGCCATTGCTGTCTCCTTTGAGTTTGTGTTTTGATTCTGTGGTTAAGGCTCCTTTCTTTTTCTTACTCATTTTTTTTAAAGCATATTTCATGACTTTTATAGCTGAGCCTGTTCCTAGGGCACTATCTAAGCATCTTGTGCTGAGGGCTGGAGACCTGATCACTGGCTTTCCCCGCCAGGGCTTCAGGTGTTTGTGGCTTACCACTGCACTGGTGTGGCCCAGCCTAGTTGCACCTTTTGTGCCAGGGTTCTGGGCCTTCTGTGGTGGGGCTGGAGGCCTCCTGGCTGGCCTGCTGAGCCAGAATCAAGGGGATTCAGTACAGAATCAAAGATCTGTGCTGTGGTTAAGAGCTTCCTGCTGGCTTGTCCAGACACCACCTGTGCCGGACTGTGCTCCCCTTTTACCCAAGTGAGACAGACTTTTCCTGAAGTCCTTAAAATAAATTATCTTAGGCTGGAAGATTGTTTCACTTTGTCTTTTTGTAGATTCTGCTGCTGCAGAATCCATCTAAAGGCTTGATTTAACATCATTTCTTTCTTTCTTTCTTTCTTTCTTTCTTTCTTTCTTTCTTTCTTTCTTTCTTTCTTTCTTTCTTTCTTTCTTTCTTTCTTTCTTTCTTTTTACTGTGAATTGTTTTTATTTTATTTTATTTTTTAATTTTTTTTATTAAAGCTTTTTATTTGCAAAACATATGTATGGGTAATTTTTCAACATTGACCCTTGCAAAGTTTTCCATTACAATTTTCCCCCCTAGTCCCCACCCTCCCCTAGATGGCAGGAAGTCCACTACATGTTAATTATTTAACATCGTTTCTGAGGGAAACTGGAGAGAGTTCAAGCAACTTCCTGGCTTCTCTTGGCTTCTCTCTGCCATCTTGGCTCTTCTAAGAACAATGTTTTTAAATATTTCAAGGAAATGTTAAAATTTCCCTTGGAGCTAAGTGACAATACAGATATAATCTTCCCCCCTTCCCCCCTCTGCGTTCACAAAACTTCTCCCCTCACAAATCTATTGTGGATCCCTTAGGGAGCCCCCTTCTCATTGGTACCAGGATTGAGCCTGAATATTTGGGCCCATCTGAACAGATATAACTGGGGCCTCCCTGAGGCATGCTCAGTACTTCTGCCCCCTCAAGCCTGGGTCCTGTCCTGCAGGTTTATCTTAAGTGCCATCTGGTAGTGTGGGACCCCAAAGTCCCCTCTGACAGCGTGAAGAAGGCTTTCTCCTTCCACAGAGAGAAGGGAAGCATTACTGAGGACTGGGGCCCAGATTGGATCCCATGGGACCAATAAAAAAGCACTCCCTGTTTTGAGCAAAGACAAGCTTCCTAGTGAGATGGGACTCAGCTGGAGGTCGAGTGACTTAGGAGGCTAGGGCTCTAGTCCTGGTCTTAAGAAAGTATGGATTCAAATCCTTCCTCAGATACTTGGTAACCAGGTGAGCCAGGACAAGTCATCCCCCCCTTTCTGGACCTCAGTTTCCTAAGCTGTCAAATGAGGAGGGTTGGTTTGAATGGTGCTCACTATGATCCTGTGAGAGGCCCGATGATGCTTAGACTTCTTATGAGTAAAGAGCCAGGTCTGTTTTGGCTGTTGAGCCACCATTTGGAGATCTCATGGGTTTTGGAGAACCTTCTTCTTTGGGTCCTCAGTAGCTCATTGTGGAGGAAGGGGCTCCAATAACACCTGTCCATTTACTTGCCAGATGATTTTTGCACAATGGCTGCTCATAAAAAGGAATGGTGGTCCCCGAAACAGCAACTGAAGGGTTGCTGCTATCGTTTTGAGGCAATAGGGAACTATCAAAGCTTCTTGAGCAGGGGAGTAACCTCGTTCAGATGTATGTTTTAGGTGAATCATAGCTTTGTTCTTTGGGAGTGACAAGTGTGGAGCCTTTGATCTGGATCGCTTCATGGCCTATTTCTGTTGGGTAAGGACAGCTGGGCTGGGGGGGGGGGCTGATCATGGAAGGCAGAACACAAGGTTCCTGACAGTTGGGAGGGAGCAGAATTTGGTATCCTGATGTCCAACCTAGGCTGCTTCCTCTGTTCCTCCTCTCTCCCCATGGCCACAGATGGACACTTCTGGATGAGCCTTCGCTGAGCAGTGAATGTCACAGCTGTGAGAGTCACTGCCTGCCCACCCAGCCCCTACATAGGAGGGATCTGGCAAGTAGGAAATGGCTTTGTCCAGCCACCCCTTAGCCTTATGGGCAGGGAAAGTTGGGGGTTGGCGGGAAAGGAGAAGGTAAGTGACAGCTGGAAGGGAATGGGGCAGATGCACTGAGTAAGAGGGGGATGAAAATGAGGGGGAAGTAAGGGATGGCCTCTGCCTTTCAGGGTTTGGGGAGCCCTCCAAAGTTACTCCTGGACAAGTCAATCCATTGGTCATAAAGGAAGATTTCCCTGGTCTTAACTCTTCTTCTACTCCTAAAAGACACGAGTAATAAAGGTAAGTGATTGGGGAGAAGATTGTGGACCCTTATGGAAAATCTGGGCCAGCAATCCACTTAAAATCCTGACTGTAAGCTGGGCTGGAAGGGACCTGAAAGGTCCTAGAGTCCAGAGGGGCCTCAGGTTTCTAGATCTAAGGTTAGAAGGACTCAAAAGATCATTGCATTCAAACCCCTCATGTTATAGAAGAGAAAGTTCTAGAGAGAGGCAGTGACTGACTTTGGGTCATATATAATTGTCTGACACAGAATTTGAACCCAAATCTTCTTGCTTCCCAGTCCAGAGCCCTATGAGCTATGCTCTAAGTGTCTAGGTGCCCCCTGCCTGGATCTCCCTGGTCTTGTAGGGAGAACTATAGAATCCTAGAGATAGAAAAGGGGACTTAATTCTCATCGAGTCCTTGTTTTAGAAGGGGAATCTGAGTCCCACAGGGGAGAAGTGCCTCAGAGTCAGTGGGGTCTTGGGATTAAGTCCTATCCTGACTGGACCTCTGAGGGCACCTGGCCTACGGCTTGTACAAGAGCAATCCCCGCTACAATATTCTTGGGATGGGGGGAGGGGTTATCCTGCCTCTGAGTGAAGACTTTCAGTGAAAGGGATGGGAAGGAGGGAGGGAGCTCCCCATCTCCAGAAGCAGCTGGTTTTATACTTTGTAAAGCACTCAGCACAGTGCCTGGCACATAGCAGGTACTTAATAAGTGTCCCTCCCTTCCTCTTTCCTTTCCCATGATCCCTCCCTCCCTCCTTCCCTCCAGTTCTTCACTTGAGACACTTGTCAGATTCCGGTCCCTGCCCTCCCTTCCCCTGGCTTTTCCCAGACTTTTCCCATCCTGACCCACTCCATGGGCCCTCTGGCTTCTCTTGGGTCATGGCCCTCAGATCTGAGCCCAGTGCTCCTCAGGGGGCCTGGCCAGGGCCCACAGCTTCCCTGTTCCTGGAAGCCGGGCCCCTTTGAAAAGGCCTCTGGGCACTTTTGCTTCCAGGAGAAGGCTGCCCAGCCTCCTTGCTTCTGAAGCCCCGATTGCTTCCTCCAAGGCAGGACTCAGATTCTGAAGCTTTTTCAGTCACCCACCGGGGCCTGGGCAGAGCTAGTGACCCAAGTCTCAGTTGGCCTTGGGCGTCTCCTTCAATTAAGCTCACCCAACTGTGCTTGAAGTGCCTGGGCTCTGTTCCATACTTGCTTGGGGACTTTACCCTCCCAGTCAGGGAAATGGGCATAATTCCTGCCCTGCCTCCCTGCCTAAGGCTGATTAAACAAAGAGGCTTAAGCTTCTGACGTCCTTTTTCTGACCCTAGGGGGCCACCTGGGACTCATTTCCTTTTCTCCCCCACCCTCCCTCCAAGAGCCCTCCTGCCACTGATCCTGGGCTCTCTTTTTGTAGGTGATGTTGTTTGCCAATCTGGCCACAGTGTCCAGCCGAGGACTCGGACCCGGGCCCCACGGGGAGCTCTGCAGGCTCTGCTGCTCCCCGCCCCATGCCTGATGGGGAACTTTTCAATAAAGGCCTAGAATGGTGTGCCCAGCTCTGGTTCTCTTCCATTCCCGGGATGGGGAAGAGTCTCCCCAAAAGCGCAGCTCTGTTCCCAGGAGCGACCGCGGACGCCATCTTGTCCATTTTAGAGATTTGGAAACTGAGGTCCAGAGAAGGGGGGAGGCACGGGGGGGGGGCGGGTCACAACATGGCCATTAAGCATCAGAGGCAGGGCTGGTCTCTGCCTCAGTGGCTCACCTCGCTGTGCCCAGAGCAGATCCTATGGCCCCTCAAAGTCTCTCCTGTGAGGTAGATGAAGGCACTGTCTCCAGAAGGCTCCCCCCAAACTGCCAAGGGCGCCGTGTTGTATGGGTTAGGTTTGAGGCAAAAAAGGGCTGGGCTGGGTGGGAAGGATCTGGGTTCAAATCTTTCCACTTAGCTAGCTGTGTGACTAAGGGCAAGTCGGCCTGTAAGCCAAGGAGTCAACGACCAGCTAGTTAGAAATAAATGGGCTTGGAGCCATCTGACCTAGTAGTTATAGGGGCGCCACAGTGCATACAGACCTTAGAAGGGGGCGGGGTGGGGGGTGAGAGGGGCCCTTAGAACAAGGGCGGGGGGGGGAGCTGGCAGGGGCTCTGGAACGGGGAGCTACAACTACTGTGCCATGGTGCAAAACCCTTCCTAATTTACAGAGGGGGAAACTGAGGCACAGGGAAGGAGAATTACTGACCAGGGTGGGACTTCTGCCTTTGCATTAATTAGCAATTCTCATTGCTGTCCACTAGATCCCAGGCCAAATGGGGGGACAAGCACCCTCTCCCCCCCAAACGGTCCTGCCCTCGGGGGTTTCCCTTCTCCAGGAAGACACAAGATAACCGGACTCCTGAGGAGAGGCGTGATCCGTGCACAGTGCACTCTGGGGGAGCCAGGGCTCCCCTTCTTTCCCCCCTCTCCCCCCGCCCCCATTCCGTCTTTCTGCCCATCATTTGTAGATCCGTTTGTAATAACCCATTGAGGTGGGCGGGGCCAGCATCCACATAAAAGTGATTTGCCCACTGCCGCGCAGGCGCCGAACCCGACTTGATCCTCGATGGTCTGACGTCATTGGGCCTCTAGGTGGCGCCGTAGTGCACAGAGCGCCGGGCCTGGAGGGACTCATTTCCCGGAGTTCAGGCCTGGCTTCGGAGCCTCACAGGCTGGATGAGCCTGGGCAAGTCGCTTCACCCTGTGTGCCTCAGTTTCCTGCTCTGTAAAATGAGCACAAGAAGAAAATGGCAGAGCACTCCAGGCCAAGAAAACTCCCAGTGGGGTGAGGTGCGATGACAACACAGCGCGTTTACCCCTGGGTAATGGGGGGTAGGGAATAAGGGGATACTGGGGGACGACGGGGGCGGAGCAGCGAGACGGGGGAGGGGGGCATCCTCCGCGAAGGGGTCGTGACTCGTGCTTGTGGAGGACTGCGAGGGTTACCGAGCCATCTTTGGGGCAACTTCGGTGAGGGAAGCTACGGGGGCAATACCACTCCCATTTTACAAATGGGGAAACTGAGGCTCAGAAGGGAAAGGACTCTTACACATCTTCCTGGTTTGGCTGAGGGGGAGGGGGTGACAACCCGGGGCAGAGCGGCAGGCTGCTCATCAGCACAGCCTGCTTCCCAAGGACCGAGGCTGTGTCTCAGACAGCGGCCCCCCAGCTTCCCCACCTCCCTCCACTTCCCCCAGCTTCCTCTCACCATGGCAACCTTGAGGCGGCCTGCGGTCTCGGCTGTTGGTCGTGTTATGGAGGTTGCTGGGGCCGATCTTGGGGGGTCTCCCGGTCCTGGTGCACCTCCAGGCTTTGCACCCAAAGCTGCCTTTGGCCCCTGGGGCTTCCTCACTCTCCTGTTTGTTATTAGCAAGTGAGGAAGGATCAGGGCTAGGGGAGGTTTTGTCCCGGTCAGTTCCAGTCCACTTGGGCCAGAGAGAAGGGGAACTGGAGGCAGAGCTCAAAGATTCATTCCGGTACAATAAATGCCTGGTGGAAGGCGGCTCTGTGCTGTGTGATTATAGGCAGATCGCCGGCCCTCTCTGGTCTCCTTAAAATGAGGTGGTTGTACCAGCTGACCTCAGATCCCCGCCGTCCCCTTCCTCTGTCCCTTGTGCCTCTGCACCTGATTTCTCTCTGCTCCTCAAGGCTCTTGTGCCCTCCCTGAAGCACAGTGCATTGTGTTCCGTCCCCTCTCCCTGGCCGTGGGTCGGAGCTGGGGTTGCCAGTCCATACTCCCATCCACAGCCCATGCAAGGGTGAGTGGGAGCAGCTGGTCTAGAATTCCTCCTGTTATTCCCTGCTCTTTAGGGCTGAGCCCAATATCTGGTAACTAACTCCCATAATCCCTTGGTCCATGCCCTGCTTGATACCTGCTTCCAGAACTCCATGGTTGGAAGGGGAGAGCTCTGGGATTCTCTCGGTGCCAGGGTGATCCATCAGCCATGACTGTGGCTTCTGGTCTGAGCCAGCCAATCTGGGGAAGCAGTATGAGAAATGGGGGAGGTGGGGGACAGCTAGGTGGTGCAGTGGTTAGAGCACCAGCCCTGAATCAGGAGGCCCTGAGTTCAAATCTGGTCTCAGACACTTAACATTCCCTAGCTGTGTGACCCTGGGCAAGTCACTTAACCCCAATTGCCTCAAGCCAAAAAAAAAGAAAAATAAAGAAAGAAATGGGGGAGGGGGAAAGTTAGCAAGAGCTCAGTAAGGATGATGGAGGGGGAAGTCTGCTGGAGAAGAGGGATTTGGGATCCAGGGCGCGTGGGGAGAAGGGCTGCCTCTTCATGTGGGACAGAGGTGAGAGTGGAGATGGTGGAGGATGGGGTGAAAATGTCTGAGGGATGGGGACAGGAGCTCTTAATGAATGGCTGAGAGGGTGGGGTGGGGGGTTGAGGCTTCCTGGTTTGGCTGAGGGGGAGGGGGTGACAACCCGGGGCAGAGC